>MU184965.1:26113-42093 GCA_016904865.1 Pissodes strobi | reverse complement strand
CCCTATGTTATACTGTCCATTAAAAGTGGTTAATTAAAATACCACACCCTTCTTTATGGTTTTAAGCAATAATAAAAGAATTTTTGTATCCCGACCAATATACTACAAAGTGTAATGAGGGACAGCGGAGATGCTCGCATAATTTCGATCGATCTTCCTTACAGGTAAGTCGATTGATCTTGTAATTATAAGTGCATACCTTCCTGTATACCAAACCCGAGAGTCGATATACGTACAATTTGTTTAAGTAAGCGAATCATTATTCCTTCTGAGTTACGCCGCCTGAAAGAGCAAAGAGGAACGCCGCCAACAAATATACTCAACGACACGTAATTGGGAAGCGCCCAAATCCTCTTTGACAATATCATAAGTAGTAGTATCAAAGTATATTCAATAACTTTCAAGTTAAAGAAGGTAATGTACTTTACACACTGTGCATATATTGGAATAATCCAATCTAAATTATGTTTACAAATAGAAATAAATATAAAATAAGCAAAACTAGCATTTATCTAGTCTGGAATTTGCTACAAGCTTAGATCTAATGAGCGAAGATGACCGAAAAATCTGTGCGTAAATAATATTTTCCAAGTTTAATATATTTAGTAAACTTTGCCGTTTGTTCTGCGATCTCTCATATTACATGCATTAACTAAGAGTTTTAGCATAGGAGGCCTAGGTCTATCTTAAAAAAGTTGTAGTACATAGACACATACACACACACCGACACCAACGAGGAAGTGTACATTTTAAATATATTTTTTCAACTTTTCGCTTAAAAATATCTTAAGATAATTTATGCAAATTAAATATTCTTGTGCATAGGACTGTAAGTACCTTCACTAACGTGGAGAAAATATGCGTATGTAAGATATATGCAACCATAACTTTATTTAGCGATACCACTTTGATATTTTATTACACATTTTGTTCGCTTAAAAATAAGCAACATTTTAATTGGACCCGTCCATTTAATTCAACATTAATTATTTTAACTTACTCTTCAGGTTTACAGAATAAAATGCAAATCAGCTTAGCTCCGACAGAGTCTCTTATTTGATTTTGATAATCGAGTTAATTTTTCTTTTACATATCTGAATAATTTACGCCTTAAGATGGTAAAACATTCTGCTATTTGGTTGAGTTGAAGTTCTGGCGGGGCTGATTAAATCAGATTAACGGCATTGTCTTCGTATTCGTAATAGGTTTATTCAAATAGGTACATAAATAGCAGGTGACGATAGGAAAATCATCAATCCCTTCCATCGAAAATATGACTTTGTTTATTCGTCACATTGTTTTAGACGGATTTTTATACAAGGTTAATAACTAAAGATGTCGAGGTAAACTTATTTCTATGCAAAGGAAAATCTAATTATTTAAATTAGGCTAAAACACAAATTACTTATTTACAGATGCGAAAGCTTTGTCGGAATATTTGATGTAAGAAAATATTGACGGCGCGGCGGCGACAGGAACTTAAACCGCCCGCATAACTATTCGTTTTCCACATGTCAACGTGATTTAATTTATATTATGGATGCGATACAATTTTCAAAATTACCAATAATATTACTAAATGGAGGAAAATCTTTTCTGACAAAAGAATAATTATTAGTATAATAAACATTAAAATAAAATAGCTATAAACTACTTTTAATAAATGCTTTCAGAGAATATAAATTACAAAGTATTTATTGATCCTTTCGGATCCCAACAATGCGCTAGTGTAACTAAAATAACTACCCTAACAAAAAATGAAAAAATATTTTTAGAGTACATTTGCATATATATGTGAACTACACCTTTATTTCCTCGGTCTAATTAAATAAAATACTCCGTATAACTACCCTAACAAAAAATTAAAAAATATTTTTAGAGTACATTTGCATATATATGTGAACTACACCTTTATTTCCTCGGTCTAATTAAATAAAACACTCCGTAACTTGGTATAGGATCTATTGTTCTCCTTAGTACAGCAATTCGACCGATGCCAAGAACGGCTAACAGAATAATAATTCCCGAAAAACCCCTTGTCAGGCTCTCTTTTCCTATTTCTAAACAGTAACATGATATCCTTACATCATAAAACTCTAAATATCTTAAAAATACGTGATAAATTACTAGCCTGGCACTATTATCCCAGGCCCCATGTAACGGAGGGTTTATTACTCAAATTCGTAGAATGCTCACACACACTTGACATTATTTTACGACATAAAAACTAATACATTTACACAAGAGGCCTTGCTTTAATAAATGTGTCAATAGGAGACTAATTAATTCTAATCTTAAGTATACCGACTAAATACCATTAATATTGTTTGCTTCTAAAGACTAGGTTTTTGTCAAAAATGGAGGAAATGCTCATACGGCCAGACTGACACAAATTCGCTCTCGAATTTCCCACTTTCTTTTAGCCACTGCATTGGTCACTCCAACCCTCCATCCGTCGACAGACTGCTTGAGACTGTAAGGAAGAAATTTGCACGCAATTTACTTGTCAACAAACTTTTTTGAAGATCGTGAACAAAAAGCAACCAAGTTTTCAGATGAATCAGTAAAATACCGTCGGTAAATCATTTAATTTCAATCGTAATACATTTCCGCAGAGCGTTGAAGCTTTCAACGTTACTGCAAAGCATAAAAACTTTCAATATTACAGCAAAGCGTAAGAGCTTTCAACATTACTGCAAAATGTAAACTTTCAATATTTCTGCAAAGCGTAAGAGCTTTCAACAATACTGCAAAACGTAGAAACTTTCAATATTACTGCAAAGCGTAAGAGCTTTCAACATTAATGCAAAACGTAACACTTTCAATATTACTGCAAAGCGTAAGAGCTTTCAACATTACTGCAAAACGTAATATTAATGCAAAGCGTAAGATCTTTCAACATTACTGCAAAACGTAAAAACGTTCAATATTAATGCAAAGCGTAAGAGCTTTCAACATTACTGCAAAACGTAGACACTTTCAATATTACTGCAAAACGTAAGAGCTTTCAACATTACATGCAAAGCGTAAAAGCTTTCAACATTCAAATTATTTAAACAAATTAAAGGAAAAATAGTCAGATATTGCTTAACCTACACATATATGTTAAAAGATTAAAAAAAAAAAATAATTTTTTTCTTGCTTTTTGTCCATGAGCCACTCAGTTCCAACCAACAAAAATCTATATAAAACATAACAAACAACCAGATTTATGTTGAATGCTCACACGATTTTTTCAACTCACCATTTAAGCAGAACACTCATCAGAAAGCTCTCCAGGCCAAATGCGTACCATATCTAAAGCCACAGTCCTCCTTTTGTTGGTTGCCAAGTTCCTAAGCTCGATTCGGCCATTTGGAAGAATGGTTACAATTTCAAATGGACCTTCGTACTTCGGTTCCAGTTTTGCAAGGTGTGAATTCCCAGACGGGTGGTAGACAAAATCACCTACTCTAAATTCCTTAGGCGTTTTTCGTGCTTTGTCAAATAAATTTTTAGAGTAATCCGCGTGTCGTTTCATACGTTCGTATGCCAGTTCTCTGTCTCTCTCTTATTCGGAGCTATTACCAGTAGTATTCGCAAAATGTTTTGTTAGAGCTTGTATATCCCTGTCATCGCCATTAAGGCCAGTGATCAAATAAAACGGAGTGAAACCAGTTGACTTTTGCACGGTTGAATTTAAAGTGTGTTGTAATTTCGCAACCGAGTTCGGCCATTCTGTTTTATTTCGAATTTCGGTTCTAAACAAATTTAAAACTATAGACACATACCTTTCAACCTGCGCATTTCCGCGAGGGGCGCTTTTCGCTATTAGATGGTGATCAATTTTCGAGCTAGATAATAATTCCTTCACCGCCCGATCCGTGAAATTTGTACCACGATCGGATATAAATCTTACAGTGTTGCCAAAAATATTTAGATAAACCTAAAATTTTTCGCACATCTCTATGCCAGATAATGATTTAAGTGGAATCAAAAAAATGTATTTTGTAAATGCGTCGACCAAAAGTAACAAGTGGTTATGGCCTTCCGCCGTTTCCGGGAATGGACCGACGCAGTCTGCATGCACCGTGTGAAAAGGGATTGGGATCTTGTCAATGGGATGTAAAAATCCTTGTTTTGGGCCTGAGTGTTGTTTACTTGCGACGCATTTTAAACAGTGATTACAATATTTCCTGACGAACCTTGCCATGCCGGGAAACCAAAAATAGTGATTTATTTTTGCAAATGTCTTATCTATCCCGATATGGCACTGTTCGTCATGAAACAACCTCAGCAACCCAAGGCGGCTCCCTTTCGGGACAAAGGCTCTATAAACTGGCGGGTTTTGACTCGGGTTAATTTTTCGGAAAAGGATATCATTTTGACAAAAATAATCCGAGGTCAATTTTATTTTCGAAAAAACGGCATTTCTTTATGTTCAAGGAAAAACCGGCAGATGATAACGCATTTAAAACCCGTTCTAATTTGGCAAATCCTTCAGATTGTTAACGAGGTGATCAAGATATCGTCTAAATAAATTAAGCAATCTTTATCGCGTAAATTTCCAAGAGCATTACAAATGACACGTTGGAAAACAGCGGGTGCGTTCGAAAGACCAAAAGGCACTCTAAGGTACTCGTAATGGCCATCAAGCGTAACAAAAGCGGTCTTTTCCATTGAATTTGCCGCTACTGGTATCTGGTGGCACCCGGACGCCAGGTCAAGTGTAGTAAAATATTTATGTTTTCCTAATCTGTCAAGTTGCTCATCAGTTCTGGGTAGTGACCATTTGTCTTTTATAGTGATTTTATTGATAGCTCGATAATCACAGCTCAATCGAAAACTCCCATCTATTTTGTGAACTAAAACAACCGGACTGGCATAAGGTGATTTGCTTTCGCGAATAATGCCATTTTTTAATAAATCATTTATTATGGTTTTTAGCATGTCCCTTTCTGATAAGGGCATACGATATGGGCGATGACAAATAACCTTATTCTCAGAGAGTTTAATTTCGAATTCTGTAGTTTTTATTGCAGACAGAGAGTTTTCGATCGTAATGTTATCGGAAAATTTTTCAAGCAATTGGTTTAAAACTGTCCTAAGGATCCCCCTTGTAAGGGGGTAATAATTTTTTTGGAGGAAATAGCAAAATTAATTGATAGTACTTGGGTTGTAATAGGCTCATTTTCCAAACTAATTTGGGTTCCGTTAGAATCGGTACACATTTTGACACCTTTGTAATTTAACAAATCTCTACCTAGGATCGCGTCAAAGGGAATGTCTGCGTTATCTACCACACAAAAACAAACTTGGAACGCAGTGCCATTTTTCTCGATATTTAAAGTAGTTTTTGTAAGAGATGAAACAACGTGATTACCAATACCCTTTAACAATACAAAATTTGTTTCCAATCGACAATTTAGCTGATTGGCGATTTTTTCCGCGAGCAGACTACATTCTGCTCCCGTGTCAATCAAGCAATTGACTTCTACGTCTTGAATAAAAAATTTGGTGCAAAAATTATCATCTAGCTTTACCGAAAAGTAGTTGACGTTTAGGAATCCCTGTTTTTCTTTTCGTATTTTTTGAAAACATTTGTCAGCAGTATGGCCAATCTTATTACAGTAATTACAATTAGGTGAAAAAGGTACAGATTGTTTTTTGCCTCCTGTTTGGCACTTTGCCCCTCAGGACAGTATCGCTGTAAATGACCGGGTTTGCGGCACGTATAACATAATTTTGCTTGAGAATGCTCAGAATTTGTTAATTACCTTTTATATCTAAAATTTGAATTATTGCCAGTCTGATTTTTAGCAGCTTCAGAATTACCCAATAAAGACAATAGCCCAGAAATTGACTCTACATTACTACAAAAAGCAGCAGTTTAAACATGAATATCATCAATATCCCCAATAACAAGCTCTAATCAAAGAAATTTTAGTTCTGGCATACTCACAATACGATGTAGCGTTGCGGCTGGTAAACAAACTCGCTTTGCGAAATTTTTCATTCAAGTTTTTCCTGGGGGGATAGAGATTTCGTAACTTGTTCCTGAAATTTTCCCATGTTCTCTCCGCTGGCTGCCCCTTGTTGTACCGATGCTTGGCTTCCCCGACTAAGCCACTAACACCTCTGGTTAATTGTTCGAAATCCGACCATTTAAAAGTCTTGCCAAGTTTTTCAATTTCGTCACACCACTTAAACGCACCGTCATTGTCATTAGGACAGAATTTCGGCACTTCAATTGACGACACGGGCCCCATATTCCGGCACGATAGGTCCCTCATTTCTTGAAGCGTCGCCGTTAACACTTGCGTTAGTTCTTCCATTGCTCAAAATTATTTTCGAAGATTTGTATTTTTTTTTTAAATTAACGATTACACGTCAGTATATAAAAAACACTTGTGGTACTCCTAGTAAGCCGATCCACCACTTCTGATGTGAACTACACCTTTATTTCCTCGGTCTAATTAAATAAAACACTCCGTAACTCGGTATTGGATCTATTGTTCTCCTTAGTACAGCAATTCGACCGATGCCAAGAACGGCTAACAGAATAATAATTCCCGAAAAACCCCTTGTCAGGCTCTCTTTTTCCTATTTCTAAACAGTAACATGATATCCTTACATCATAAAACTCTAAATATCTTAAAAATACGTGATTAATTACTAGCCTGGCACTATTATCCCAGGCTCCATGTAAAGGAGGGTTTATTACTCAAATTCGTAGAATGCTCACACACACTTGACATTATTTTACGACATAAAAACTAATACATTTACACAAGAGGCCTTGCTTTAATAAATGTGTCAATAGGAGACTAATTCATTCTAATCTTAAGTATACCGACTAAATACTATTAATATTGTTTGCTTCTAAAGACTAGGTTTTTGTCAAAAATCGAGGAAATGCTCACATATATTATGTTTTCACATCTTTACAAATGGGATATAATTTTTAGCTTTCTATTTGTTTTATTCAGTTTTCTCTCAGGATATTAGAGACGTATTTTTGTGTTGACAACCTATTGTTTTGAAAATATTTTACTTAGACGCCATAAGCAACAACCTTTTTCCTCCATTTGGCAGTTGCTTCATTCCACTTATTATGTGGCCAAATGTAACCCCTAGTTATATGGAAATGAGCTGTTCTACGCTTTCCATTTAACGATACTAAATGAGATTTAAAATTTAAGGGAGCACACAAATTAAAGCAGCATTTTTCTATTAATTCAGATGTTTACCAGAATATGTTCAGGTAATTTCTGATATGACCTAACTATTGAAGAGTTCGCGCAGTGCCGAATCTACCATGAATCGGTGAAGCGACCGATTCAGTGCAATATCGATAAGGGCGCACAAACATTTTAGCTGAAACACTGGCCAAAAGGTCAAAATTTTAAATAACGGCAACAATGCTGTGGGTGCGTGCCTTTAACTGGTATATAAACATGCCGTCGCGTAGTGGATCCACAGTAACATGGACCAGACAGTGTTTAATGAAGGAACTTCGGACTACAAGCCAATTATTGAGCTGACGGTGGCTAAAAGAAACTGGTAAAAATAAAATCCACAACTATTTAACCATGTCTACGTTCTAGCAAAATTTCTATTACGTTACCTTTTTTCCTTATTTTTGGGTTAGCCTTGGGTTAGATTTGGTTAGCACTAAGTTAGTTCTTGTCGATTGAGCCCCCGTAGCGAGCGGAGGGTCATGCAAAGCCATAATAATACCCAACTTGTGATTTAGTCGCTCGTAAATTATGAGTCAGCTTGCCTTTGTGGCTAGTTTTTAGGGGTTAATTTCGTGAGAAAAGGGCACTCTTCGACTTATTCAAAATTTTTTAATACAGTAGTAACAATAATTACAATATACATTGTCCTTATTCCTCGAGACAGTGTTTTTGAACACTGGTATTGAGGATAATTATGCAATTATTGCATTTTAGTAATAACAGTACGATTTCCTATAAACTCTAGTATTATGGTTATAAATATCCCTTAAAATTTATGTTAATATTTAATTTTTGAGTTCTATTTATTATCATGTAGATACGTTTATTCTGTTCAAATTTTAATACCTTATGTAATGATGAAGTTTCATAAAATTTTATTTTTTTTTATTGGTGATTTCAATAGCCCATGAAATATAAGTGGGCACGTGTTTTATCTTTTTTCCATAAGTCGAAAAATGAGATAGATACAACGCCTTGAAATGTGCTTATGACGTCACAATACACTTGAATTGTTACGTCACATCATTCATAGTATATCTATATATACAAAACTAAAAACTGTCATAGTTCTCGTAATAATCATCTTTAGTGAAAATAAAAAAATACGCATCGTCCTTTTCCACTGTTTTATAGTTTACAATAAAAAATAATCAGTTTAATTTTTCAGGAAACTTCCTAATTGCCATACTTTTAAATTCTCATATAGATCTACAGTATGTCAGTGGATCATAATTAAATATAACTTTTAGTATTTTGTTTTGCAATATTTGCATCGAATTGTAGTTTATAGTCCCACATGTGTCCCACACGGGGATCAAATATCGAAAATGTGATAATACGAAGGCATTATTTTGTTCTATTTTTTGTATTCATCTTTATATAGTATAAACGTTTTACTCTATGTAAAACACTAATAAATGTAACAATGTTTTGTCATGCTTTCGTATATAAAAAACAGTTTGCTAGTATAATTAAAATCGCAGTCAGCACATTTAATTTTGTTAAGATAGCGTCTGCCTCGCTGACGAGAGGTAAAATATGTATATCATTTTCTTTTACTGATTCATTCGCATTTTTGACTGTAACCCGTTCGCACTATTTTATTCTAATATAGTTAGTTTTAGAAGTTTGATAGTGTTTTCCATTTTAATTTTATTAAGTAAAAAATTAAGGGTTACAAGTGTCATATTTATTCATAATACTACAGTTTAGTATTATACACATTTAGTTTGCTTTCATACGAGAAATAGTTTCTGTTTTTATATATTTAAGATAACCAGGTATTTATGTATAGTTGAAATTTTGGCATATAATCTTATATGGACTCACCCCCTTATTCGCTTCTTACGATGAATATTGCCCCCTTTTTTCGCCTCCTTTGCGAGCAAGACGTATCACTAACCCTTTCATTGTCTTGAAATACGATTTTTAGGCATTTTTCTTCTTAAAACCAAAAGAAAGAACCGATTTACGGATTCTTTAGTTGTCACCGATCGGTACAAAATTGTAATGACGCATCAAGGCGATGAGCTCGAGCGATCAGGGTCGGCTGATTCATCATGTTTTTAGATAACTTCTTTAAAACTGTAGCGGTTGGGAAAAAGTTATATATTACAAAGTGTAATGTGGGACAGCGGAGATGCGAAGGATAATGATAACTATGTTTTTGTCAGAATAGAGTAAAACACATGACCAGTCATTGAGGATTGACCGGACTCGACCTATTTGGTTCCCTTGAGATAATTTGAGGTTCCCTTGAAAGTACTTTTAGTTTACGTTGATTTTAAGAGAGTTAATTCGTTTAATTTATATTGGTATGCTTTAATTTAGTTTCACTTTGATTTAGGTTCACTTTACTTTTCACTTTTACTTTTCACTGACGTAACTTTAGGGGCGCTCGAACCTGTTACCAGAAAGTGTTTGCCCTAAAGGTACGACTAACCAGATGACTAGGTGTGGAGGGTTTGAACTTGTTACCAGAAAGCGTTTGCCCTGAAGGTACTACTAACCAGATGACCAAGTTGTCGTTTACTCGATTTGCACGTTCTTTTATACTAAAATTTGTTGAAAGTTTACAAACTTTAGACTGAGTTTTCTTTTTTAATGAATGTGATTTCTGGTTTACAATATGATAACATCAGGTCGAATTTTTGTCCTTTTCTGCGTAGTGGTATTCGACTAGTTTACGAAAACATCCTTCAAAGGCTCTGGTTGTCCAGTTTAATTTGCTAGCGGTTGTCTTCGTAGATTTTAATGTTTGAACTCTCCTTTTAAAACTTAACATTTTGTTCGACACAATTGTAACATTGAGTATGTTTATTATTTCAAACCAATTCCTCGCAATACCTACCTCAAACAATTAAGAGATCATAAGAGTCATCTAATGTACGTTGTAATTCATTTGCCTAATGATGTTTAGATATATTTTTTCATTTTATTTGCTTTGCCTTTAGAGGAGATTTTGTGTTTCCATTTTTATTAAGTGTCAGGCACATATTATTTTGACAGTTAGACAGTTTCTATTAAATCGACGTTCCCAAGTAACGGTTCCTGCAGATTTTTAAGGCATATATATTTGTTGCGTGACGAATATGGTCTAGAGCAGAGGTTCGATGAACCGAGCTATGACGTTAGATGCTTCACCATGCCATTGGGCTCGTTATTTCAACCAAGTTAAGTAGGCAACAATGTTTCAGAAGTCAGGGTATTGGAATTCCAAAGTTCCCGTCTTTCTTTTTACGCCGTGGACTTGGTGGCGACCAGTCGATAGGTCGGCGTCATTTGTGAGGCCCTTTTTAGGTGCCTCATGGGCTAGTTGAAATAATTTAGGGTCATTATTTTATGGTATTTTTGTTACGCTAATGTATTTCGACCCTAACCAGTGCCAGTGTCATGGAGGCTGCCTAAAAAAGTTTTTGTCAGGCTATGAGAAACCCACCTCCACGTGAAGAATCTATGTTGCTGTTGCTCTCATATGGCCGCTACTAGAAACTGAAGATTACTGATTTTGAAGAAATCTCTCTAGAATGGGCACGGTTTGTTTTGTTTGACAGGCTATTACCAGAAAGGAAAGGAGCAATAGAACCCTATAGACAGTTTTATAGAGTCCTGATCCCGTGGGCACCGCCTTAGCACACATCATATCGCCTTTTCCTAATTACGATTTCTTTTTTTTGGGCATATTATCATCAATGATCAGGATCAGTGACTACTTGCGTGTTTTGGATTTGTTGCGTGTCTTTGGCTGGATGTAGCGTGGCCAGGTTTGGAAAGGTCAAGTTAAGATTTGCATTGCTTTGGAGATGCATGGACCGTAAATATACTAGTACTGGTATTAGTTCGGACAATATTTTAAAATTAAAAATACCTACTCCATAATTTGTAGGTAACATCATCTACCTCTTTCTAAGACTGTCTTGGCAAAGCTTAGATTTTCAACAGATAAAGTGACTAGTTTCACATGCCTTATTCTTATTTCATGTCCTTGCAAAATAAAATTCATGAGTTTTAAACCCCCTGCGCTATATACCAACTTATCCTCTTAGTAATTTACTAATTGGTACGACAGATTATTTGCTTAACAGTTGGGATTTGAAAGAACTGCCAGTAATAGTCAGTATTATGTAAGCGTTTTTGTATTGATTTATTGTTTATACATGGGATGTAAATTGTACTGTATAATTATTGTTTTTTTACATCAAGAGATCTCATCTATAGTAGGGAAAGAATAAATTATTTATTTTGGGGAAATATAGCTCCTCCAAAAATTACTTTTCAGGATTTAATAACATTGTAAGTTTTTCCTAGTTATGTCTCAGTTAACTAGGTGGCGCCTAATAACTTTATTAAAGTGTGCCGAAGAATCCACGAACCTAGCTCTCCACTATATTACTGGCTGCAGTTCGTATCTATTGGTAAGTTTGCCAAATTGGATTAGGAAACGTGGCCATAAGCTTACTAGGGCACCGCCCATAGAATTGTAACAATCTGGCATCATTCGCATTGCCAGTAATAAGTTTACCTGCTAACGTCAACAACGCCCGTCAGTCTTTATGTGCTTTTTTTTATTGTACGGACGCGACTGATTTTCATATATTCGAGAGCTGAACCTGTATTTAAGAATCAAGGCAAAAATTAAATATAGTCTGGTCGGTGTAAACAATTATTTCTCAGTCATTTATGACCACAAAGGTGGGGGTGGTAATTACCTTTCTAATTAACCACTTTAATTAGTGGACTTTATGAAAATAGGGTGATGGGGTTTTATTCATAGTGTGCGAATAGAAACATGTATTTTAGGTATTACGTACTTTAATAATGCAAGAATTAATTTACCATATTTAAGATATGGTTAATATATACAATAATTTCTAACTATTTTCGCGCATTCATCCTTTCACACATAAAACTAAATAAGTGCTGTACAAACATATGTTTAACTATTATTAAATATCTAACAAAACGTCTTGATTATTTATTAATTTAACAAGAACTTCTTTCTTTACTGACTTTATTTGAGCTTTCTGTTAATCCACCTGGCCTTTACTGTGCTTTACTTCTTCTTCGATTCTCTCAACTTAACTTCAACTTCACCAGGGATGTTGTAATAGTCCGGTTTTGCCAGTGTGAAATATTTTTGAATTTCATTTATACGCCGCATTTAGGAAACAAAGATGCTGTGTTTTGCACTTATCGGTTTAATAATTCTAAATTTATTGATTCGATTTGCTGACAATATGCTTGAAATTACCGCCTTTCTTAATGTAAATTAACTCTAATCTAAGTATGGGTTAACGGTATATTTGTATTGGCATTTATAACACGTTGTGACTATATTTATTTTAGTTAATAAGCGAAGCCCTTATTATTAGGATAGCTTGGCTTGATTTATATTACATTACTGTAGAACGGCCAGCGAGCCGTTTTATTTTTTTAAGAATTCTGTTAATAAAACCCGCCTGTGCATTAAACTCGTCGATTCATATTTTATTGCCGGTTTGAATATTTCATAACTTTTTGGGAACCCCTTGGTTGCCGGACTCCAATTACCGGCAGATCATTTCTGAGATCGTTAGATCGTTTTGGGACCTCTGCTTATATATTTATCTTTTCACCCGGCTGCTGCACACATTGGATTGTTAGTACCGAGTAATAGGAATGTACTATTTCTTATAAAAGCAAGCTGTCGATTTAAATTTTTAAAAGTTTATCGTTTTGTTAGGGAATATTCTCTGGCATTTCTTGAATCACTTGATTTCAATGCATTAATTGTGGCTTCCGCCGTCATATTACCCTCATAATAAACGAGAACTCAGTCGTTTATTATCTTAGAATTATTCCTTGTATCGAAATTACTTGGCATGTTTCGGCCCATCACTGCTTGCTGATTTGACGTAGCGTTTGATCTCGTAGAAGGAGATAGATAAATTGACGGAAACCAATCAAGAGTTCTTCTAAGATTACCTTTCAAGGCGAGAAGAAGGTTTGCTAGCGCAGTCATATAGAGACTCCACATTTAGAATTGCGATTTAATACGACCCTTTTCTTTGGGGATTTATTGTGGTATCACTTGGTGTGTTGACACGACCGATTTTTCGGGATCTAAATACTGTACTAGGTAAGCATTTTCACTGGAATTATTTTTTCCCTATTGCCTCTGAAGCACGCGGACGACGCCATGACGCTAGTGTTTTTTTTTCCTTATTTCTAGAGGCTTTCCACGTTCGTCATATGAGACCGAGACCGTCAAACGTCCCATAGCCCTCACACACAATCGAGGTAATTATTGCTACAGTTTTTTTGCCTAAATAAATGGTTTAATTGATTTATCTGTGTTAATCTTTTTTGTGCATAGTCCGCCATTTGCTTTGCGTCCCATATGTTATCTTATCTACTTCATTTTATCAAATCCGAATTTTTATTTTAATGTAACTGTAATTTTGATCGTATGGGGAAGTTTATATTTTCTTTTAGGGGTGATTCATACCTATCTTTTTTTATATTCAAGTTGTCTGTACCTTAGTATCTCTTTTATTTGCTGATGGTCATTGCAAGTCCATGGTTATTTCTAGGAGAATTTGTTTTATAAAGAGAATATGTTTATGCAAGGGGGCGCTATGTTTTTTTTAATACAGTAAGGGGGCTTTGTCTAATGCGCACTGGGTTATTTCGGGGTTTTACCAGCAGGCTACCACCTTTACGACCAGGCTACCACTTTTGCTATCAGGCTACAAGTTTTACTAGCGGGCCACAACTTCAATTAGTGGGCCACAGTTCAATTATCAGCCAATATTGACACCGAGCTATCGAGTCCTCGGCTAGTTCTTTCCCCTGGGGGCCATCGAATAGCAGTACCTGAGGTATCTATAGGTGCCCGGCGCCTCCACCAGAGTTCGACGACCGAATTTGGGTATCGTACAGAAGCTTTATCTTTCACGAAATTGCTTGTTTATCAGTTTAATATAATCGCTCTTAATTTTTCTTCTTTTAACATACATCAAACATTGACCGCCAAGCTCTGAGATAGATCATTAATTTTATTTTCATTTATTAACTGGTTTATCGGACCGGTTAATCTAATTGCTCTGAATTTTCTCTCTTTTTAATATAAGTCAAGCACTGACAGGCTTTAAAAGAGATCCAAGAATTTTACTATTCCTTTCATCCATTTATCGCGTAACATAACCGCTCTGAATTTTCTTTCTTTATAATATAAATCAAGCTTTCAATAGAACGGAGAGTACATAGATATTCTCTAAATATCTGTGCAAACAAATGAGAAAAACTACTAAATATCTTGGCGTCACAGAGCTACGACAGGGTAGATGTAATTGGCACCAAATTCATACAGAGCGGTGACTAGACCATCAGTATCACGGTCGAGTGGTTGTAAGGCACTTTATTACTTCTTTCTTCGACTAAAACTTAAATTTTGTCAGGTACAAAAGCAAATTTTTCCTACTGGCGAGGCAGGGAGAAATAAAACGGGAAAATGCGGGGGAGCGGATGCATTGAAGAGGGTCGAACATGTTCTTTCTTTATTTGACATATTGTTGTTTACACAACACTGACTGAGACAGAGCTATATTAAATTAAGAACGATTAATATCGATTTCCTTAACGGAGCCGGGGTGTCAACTTGCTTTTACATAACGGAATCTATTATACCAACAATACAGGTTCGGACTAAGGAGTAACTGAAATACAATGTTTTAAATGTACAATTTTCCGTTTACCTGGGGTGAAATAAATCTATTCGGAGTTAAATTATGGCTCATTCATACTACGGCCATACAGGGTGTTATCACCAAACTATACAGTGGAAAACGAAAGTTAATACACTTATTGGGGTGTTTCCTCAACATAGTCTATTTCGCAGACGGACTCCGTTTTATATCGAATTCCATCAGTTAACTCGACTTCACATCACTGGCACTCTGTGTCTCAATTGCCTATCCTACAAACGTCAAACTAATACCGACTAATGGCATTTTATTAGTTTTGTTTCCAGAACAAAGAACCAATTTTTTCAGTCGTTATTGATAAAAGCTGTAGTGATATAAACTTAGAACATGATGGTTTAGATGAAATACTGGCAGTTGCTTTTAGATAATTATTGTGGGCGGAATCTCGGACTTATTACCAATAAATTTAATGGATCACATTGTTCTATCATTTGCATTTTCTTAGTTCTTATCATGTCGAAAATCATGGCGAAACTGATCAACGGACCCTTAAAATATCTCGGCAAGATCGCCAAGATGGCTTCCGCAAGCACAAATCAATGGGATATTTTCTGGCTAACGTGACTTACCTGCGGACCAAAGCCATTGAGAGCTACGGCGAATCTCGTGTAATAGCTCTCGACATATTCAAAGCATTTGATAGGGTATGGCAGACCGGATTGTTAAGCAAATTGACACCATACAGACTACCATTGCTCTTCAAGCAAATCTCGCTCCAAACAAAAATAGCTTGCTCCAGATACACAACTCCAAGCAAAACAGCTCCAGCCAAAAATAATAGCTCCCAGGGAAAACTAGCTCCCGGCAAAACTGCAACTCCCAGGAAAAAAAACCTAACTACGTAGGGATTTTCGATGGTAATGACGAATTGAGGAGCAAACGCTCTCTTCTACAGGCTCTCTTCTACAGGCTCGAGGCAGGAAACGGCGTACATTGTTCCAGAATACACTGCACGTGGCAAGTTTCTAACCAAATATCTTGACTCTCAGGCAAAAACCAACCAATCCACAGTCAA
>MU184964.1:95964-124539 GCA_016904865.1 Pissodes strobi | reverse complement strand
CAGAAAGAATTTTGTCTAAGAGATAACCGACTATATAAAAGAATCAGCAAGCTTAATTAAGTGGGTAATACCTATATCAGCTAGACGGCGAATTTTAATGTATTATCATGACGGAGCGGGACATTTCGCTGCAGATAAAACCCTAGAAGCTATTAGTAAAAACTACTGGTTTCCTTCTATGAGAAGATATGTTAAGAATTATATCAACTCATGTCTTGGGTGTTTATACAATAAAGCACCAGCAGGTTAACGACCGGGAAGATTGAACCCCATAGAAAAATTTCAAGTGCCGATGGGCACCTGACATATTGATCATTTAGGACCGTTCGTTACGAGCGTTAGGAAGAATCGTTATTTGATTGAGATCGTAGACGCGGTCACCAAATTTGTTTTTCTTAAAGCGGTCCCAAGTACAAAATCAGCTCCAATGTTACGTTATCTAGAAGAAATAATTGATACCTTTGGTGTACCAAGGAGAGCAATCTGTGATAGAGGTACAGCATTTAGCAGTAAAAGTGTATGGGCTTTTGCCAAATCTTAGGTATAAATCGAGTGCTGTGTGCCACGGCCACCCCACGAGCGAACGGGCAAGTGGAAAGAATGAATCGTTCAATCCTCTCTACTCTTTCGGCTACAGTGGAAGAAGAATCTCGCTGGGATGAATCAGTGAGCACAGTTAAGTGGGGAATTAACTCTACGGTAAATTCCACAACTGGAAAATCTCCATACGAGGCTTTCTTTGGCTATCGGCCTCGTAACGTAAACGATTCATTTCTTACGGCCGAGGTCGTATGCGGTGAACGGCAAGAAGTGAAGGTCCTAAGGTATGAAGTGGCCGACGAAACACATAAGCAGCAACGGTTGGAAAAAGAGTATTACGATAAGCGGCATACCCCATTAACTACGTTTAAAGTTGGCCAACATGTTTTAGTTCAGGCGAATAAGGGCTCTAATGAAGGACGGAGTCGGAAGCTTGAACCTCGGTATAAGGGACCCTTTGTAATATCTAAAGTACTTGATAACGATCGGTGCGCGGTGGGGGAACCACCAGGGTCTAAACGGTGTAGGACTGCTTACACGGGCATTTGGTCTTCGGATAAGATGAAACTCTTTGTTACGCGGGTTTCTGAAAGTGAAATTAGCAACACTGATGATGAATAAGTTGATTCATCTTAGTTTGTTAATTATGAGTTGCAATTAGTTTAAAGTATTAATATTGATGTTTTTTTTTTTATTTCAGTACAACCTGTCACGAAGGCGTGAAAGCCTGTCAGGAAGGCCGATTGTAGGCAACGGTTCTCGGACTAATAATATCCGAGTACGAAAAATGATTGCATAAGCATGATAACGAAGAGCTCAGATGGCAAAGAAAAAAGGGACAGTTGTTCATATAGCGGCGATTGCTTGTCTTTCATATATTCGGCATATTTACGTTTCTAATTGCTTAATTAATTATTTGTTCATTTATTAGTTTAATAAATATATATTATTACTTTAATTGTGCGTGTTTAATAGAAAAACCGGAGAGTTTACACTAATATAAATTCTTCTAAAATTTTCAAATTCACCGCTGAATGAGGTGGTAATTAGTGAAAATTTTCACCAATTACAGTTCAAGAATACGGTAGTTCAGGGAATCGGTGAAAAAAACTTTATGGAACACAAAAAGAAACGCCTGATTATGTTGATCTATTTCAAAATTTCTCAAAAAAGGTTCGTTCCTTTTCATAAATTTAAATTAACAAATTTCCAAAATTTGTTTCAAAACTAAAATTTTCAAAATTTTAATCAAAAATTTTCTCAAAATTTTACAAAAATTTTAAATTTCAAATGCAATATCTTTTTACAAGAATGATCTCAATAACAGCTGGGGACGAGAGCATCGCTGATGCCCTAGGCCGGGTTCCCGCCTAAAACGGGGGTTTACAGGCATTAAGGGACTGCACGTGATAGCTCGCCGTATGGGCTCCATGCGTAGGAGTAGGGTCAGGGGGTAACACCTCGCGTATCACGTGCAGTTCTTTCCTGGAGCGCTATTCTGTACATGCTTCCGAGAGCCGTCGGTATCGGTAAGTGTTAGTTATCGACAGCCGTCGGTAAGTCGTACTGTGCGGCATTCTATATGCTCTGTTACCGACCGATATCGCGAATTCGAGTCGACGAGGATCGGTATCTCTACCGTGCCCTCGTCAACCCCACGGTGAACGCTACCGATGTTTGTCGAAATTGTCTTTCTGTGTAGATGTTGTATTTTGGTAGGAATTGCGGATTATTTAAGTGAATTTGGACTATTTGTAGAGTGATTTTGCAGTGTAGTGTCTAGTGTTTTATGAGGAAAGCATTGAGTGGCTTTCCATGTATTGGATTAGATGATCCCTCTGAACGATATTATAACACTAAATTTTGCTGAAAGAACGAAAAAATTATATACCTATATCTTTGAAACTTAAAAAAAAATGTTTAAACTCTTGCCCTATTTTTCAATGCAAGAATTGTTTCGCCAACCTACTGCTTAGTTATCATGAACCTTAAAAAACAGAGGGTATTACATTCAGATTCGTTTTAAATTTGTGAGGCACTGCAAAATTGTGAGATTTTATACCTATAGCCTAACCGAACACTTAACAACAAAAACAAAGGACATCATCATCAGTAAAGACTTCTAAAAGATGTGTCACTATCTACTATCTTTGTATAGCTACATTTTCAGTCAATTCGCGCGCCAATTGCAACTTGAAAGTTGCAATTTTAGACGGCGCGGCGTAAACCATTTTCAATGATTCATTTTTTTGGAGTGCCAAAACTATGTATGGAAAAAAAACTGGTCTTCTTGTTCCATATTATATATTTAGGTATACGTATATAATTTATTAGTATTTTAATCCCACATGTTAGTACTTAATAGCAAGCCACGACATAAGTAAAAAAGAAACTGGAAGCACAGCACAAATTACAAATGAAGGCAAAAATTTAAATAAGCTCTCCTCGTTCACGCATATTTGTTGACAAATCTCAACGGCTTGACGGTGACATTCACCTGATTCACCTTGCCTCAACGCTCATTGGCTGAATGTACCGAATTGAGTGACGTTTAAGAGGCGTCATTTGCGAACCGATATTTGTCGGTTGCATTTCCGAGCGTCGGTAACAGTGGCATACAGAATAGCGTCGTCTTGATCCCGTCGGCCGCGCAACCGATGCCTGTCAGTAACATACCGATACCGACGACTGTCGATGCCGTGTACAGAATAGCGCTCCTGGGGTGGCCGGATTGGACTTGCAGAGAAATCTGCAAAATCCAAATCGATCAGCCTCGCCTAGGTGTCTACAGCAAATCTCTTGTCTGCTCAAACCGCAAATACCAAACTCTTACGTTTACAAAGCAACGGCGGGATAATACTCACATCGCGTCGGAAGAGTATATCCATACGAAAAGAAAACGTGTGTTTATTTTGTTTCTAACAGTACGAATTATTTTTATGGGCCTAATTGATATTGAAATATTGTGTGTGTTTTTTTTTGTTTAAATAATGGGGAGTCGAAAATGTCGACACAGCTCAAGTAGTTCTACGACTTCGAGCAATTCCTCATCAAATAGTGATTGTGGCCGTTATATGCGGAAACAAAGGCGACATAGTAAAACTGTAAGTAGATCAAATAACTCTAGAAGGGTAGAGGTAGATCGACGCAGTTATACGCCACCCGACACTGGACTGTCCGTGCGTCGAATAAGGGATGCAAATGCTACATCTCATGGATCTCACGATCAGGGAACACGTCCTGCTGAGACCGTTTCTGTTATTGTGCATCGCTCTAACTTGTAAGGTGGAAGAAGGGCAAAATACGATTACTCAGAAGACGCCGAGTTCTGATCAGCAAACAAGAAGTACCTATGACGTGGGCGTCACACGTGGTACTAATCCACGCCAATTGAATCTTGATGTCATAGAACAGGCTGCAGACGTGAACGTCATGCAAAGTACTATAGCTATTTTCAGGCGAGAAATTGAATCACAAGAAAGGATCAGACAACTGGAAGACTTGGTGAACCAATTATTACAAAATGAAAGTGCACAGAAAATAACACGAGTCTTTATCAGACCGGACTGTATACCAGAATTTGATCCGGATCCTCCAGGGAAAAATTGTGCTAAGTGGCTGAACAAAATAGAGCAACTGGCCCAGATAACCCATTGGGATAAAAAAACGACAATATACCACATCCAGTCGCGTTTAACAGGGTTGGCAAAAATATAATACTTTGGACACTTATAGACACGAGTGGTGTTACATAACAATTTATCACGAATATGTAACAGATAGAAGCCAAATAAAGTCAGTGATTCCACCCTTAATCTTGCATGATTTTGGAACGACCAGTGCTTTTTTCGAGCTGTTAGAGGAATAAACTGAAACAAGCTAGTTATATACGTAATTTCCGTCACTAGATCGTATCGTATTCTACATCGCCATCAAGAAAACGTTTAAGTATATGGCTGTGCACGGAAACGTTTAATTAAATCATTTACCTTGCGAATAATTTCCTATATCGGCGGTAAGATACCTTAAAAGAATTGTTGGTTGCCTATGGACGAATGGCAATAAATGAAAAGGTTATTCTTGGAACGTTGCCAGATGTTTAATTCGCTTAGCGGTTGCCCTGTGATTTTGACGTGGTTACGATTTAGGCCAACAGGAAAATACATAATTAATTGATGTGCTATCGTCAGTTGTGATATTAAATGACTGTTTTTCGCTTTGCCGTTAAAAATACGCAGTCAGGATGTGTTAGTAAATGCTTATATTCCCTAACTTGGCAACGTCGCTCGAACTGCTTTTCAGTATTAAATATATGGTTTTCAGCAAGGTAAAAACGGGTCTAGCTTAAAGTACGGTTAGGTCCGATTCCGATTGATCACCGATTTATGCGTCGAACAGATTTGGTGTTGGAGTTTTAAATGGCCGCCGTTCGGAATGAATTGGTTTCTGTTTGTCTAGTCATTGTCGTTGATGGATTTATCGATGGATTTCTTTGTTCTGCCAGCAGTACATAATATCACACAGCCTTAGGGACGTTTCATTGCATATTGAAGAGGTTGGTAGATTTGGCGACAATCGGCTGGTGTATTTTACGTTGGATACAAGACAGTGTAAAGCGCGCCTGTGGCCAGGGTTTTGCTAGCTTTTTAACATTGAATTTCACGACCTAGGTAGTTCTTTTTGACCGGATTTCGTTCTCTTTCTTCAGAAAACCCTCAAAGGAGGTAGTGCGTCCGCCTGATAAAAGTTTAAGAATTTGTAATTCGCCCTAAACGGGGATTATACTTTATTTCGGGTATAAAGTGGCATGGTTGCTGTAGTTTATGGCTTGACTGTGGATGGGTTAGTTTTTGCCTAAAGCCAAGATTTTGGATTAGTAACTTGCCACGTGCAGTGGATTCTGGAACAAAGTACGCCGTTTCCTTCTTCGAGGAATGCCTGTAGAAGAGAGCGTTTGCTCCCCAATTCGTCATTACCATCGAAAAACCCTATGTAGCTAGGTAAATAAATATACATGTCTTACATTTTGTACATTCTCATGTATTTTCTGTACAGGGAGTAGGTATCAGAGTAGGTATAAGTTATTTCATTATAGTTTTCTAACGGGTCTCAGGGAGAATTGAAATACTGATTTTCGAAAATTTATTAATTCTGGCACGTATATCATGCAATATCGTCAAACAAAAGATAACTTGGCCTAGAACAGGCATAGCATGATTTATTTATACTCATTATTTTTACAGGAAGTAATATTCTGGGGAAATCAAGCGTATTGAATTATAGTTTCCGATACCGTCTTCGGTATGATATTACAGTCGAACACTCATAGCAGATTCTTGGTCTTATGAGCACCCATTGTATAATAGGGTTTAATGTTGTATAAAATTGTATATAATCTTTGATAAATTTCATTTCTACTTTAAATTTTGCTTATAAGAACTTGTAAAGTCATACATAAGCTTAGTAAATTTATTTTTAATATTAATGACATAAATGGACAAGCTTTGTTCTTGCCTGGGGTCTGAACTCTTAAAAGAGCAAACCGTGGTTATATTATTGGTCAGTTTCTTGGTATTTTATGTCTTTCACCTGTAGGGTGATATGATATTGGTTAAATTATGACCTTCGCATTTTGGCAAGACGACTCTCATTATTATTTTAAATACTCTCATTATTATTTTTAAATATTCTTTCCGCGGAGAGTGTTCTGAAAGAGGAGGCTGTCTGATATTACAGTGAGAGAATGCATACTTAGCGCTTGTTCTCTTTCAGGGCTTTTTTTTTCCTGGGAGCCATTTTTACCGGGAGCCAATTTATTGGAGCTATTATTTTTGGCTGGAGCTGTTTTGCTTGGAGTTGTGTGCAAGCTATTTTTGTTTGGAGCGAGCTTTGCTTCGAGAGAGTTTAAGTAGCTAACCAAGTACCTAGCTACCAGTCAATACAGTTGGTTGTGTGTTATTGGTACCAACTCCAGCCGTAGAGGTATGGCATTACCTCAATTGCCACTGAGAGTTTATGATCCCAAGGTGTATAGCTGTAGTCCACGTGCAGAGGGCCGTAGGTGAT
The DNA here is from genome assembly GCA_016904865.1 of Pissodes strobi. Classification (NCBI taxonomy): domain Eukaryota; kingdom Metazoa; phylum Arthropoda; class Insecta; order Coleoptera; family Curculionidae; genus Pissodes; species Pissodes strobi. The sequence goes on along the minus strand of MU184964.1, from coordinate 117,933 downwards.
ATCGGCGAAGACCAGTTAGGATAAGTTTAGGTTATAATTGTGATCTTCCTACCTAATGTTATTGGCAGGTTACTGATACTTTCACGCGTGTATTTTCAGCGTGTTATTGATATTTTCCAGCGTATATTAGATTGCGTGTTTAGAGTTTTTCCGGCGTTGTATCATATCGCGTGTTTTAGTTTTCTACGTGGCACTGATATAACTATACTCAGTACTGTTTCGGTGTAAGCACAGCTTACCTATGCGAATCTAATTAACTGCTGAATCTACTAGTGTGGATCTATATTAATGCTCATAGTTTTTTTTATATATATTATATTTCTTTACTCTTACAATTTGATTTAAGTATATTCTGTTAAATGATCAACATTGTCGTTCTGATTTATTAACTGTCCAGTTATAATAATTTTACATAACGGTATTTAACGATCTAAATCAGTAAGGTTTATTTATGTACCACTGCGAGTCGTCTACCATGGTAAACGCGCCCAAAGTTTAGTTGCTACTATTAGACGGATAACTGTGATTATTGATTAATTTGTTGAACTTGGTTTGATCTTTCGTAATCATTTGGTGTTATATTGTTACTTCCGTTATAGCTAAAGCGTGGCTAATAATTGTACAATCATTCTTTATCTAATTCACTTCTATTATAACGCAATTTTAATTCAAATTACTGTCAATATATTTATGAGCATATAGGTTATTAATCGCTTCCAAATTAAGATCTTTTACCTTTTGTTATAAATTTATATTATTTTGTTATTGAAAGAAATATGACAACACATTATCGTCTAACCTAACGAACGCCAATAAATTTAAACCTGCACGAACGTTACCGTCTTTTATTTGTGGAGCATCTCAACCAAAAGTGTAATTAGTAGTCGCCCTTGCGTAGCGGATAATCGTCGATTTGAATCGCCCTTATGGATTCTTAAGACCGAGGATCTTCCTGTTTGGGTCTGCGGATTTGGATATTTCAAACTGGTGGCGCCCTGGTCAAGAGTAAGTAATCGACCCACTCCCACGCCGACGAACGAGCAAGTCGGAGCACACATGTTGCGCTGGCCGCATCCTTAAGGGTAGGTATCATCTTATTCATTATATCTCGCTAACACATTTAAAAGGGTTTTACGCGCAACAGTGCCGAATGGAAGAATCTATTAACCCAAGCGTTCCCGGATCATCATGATTTTTTCTACGGCACTTAGAAAGATGATACACCTACACAAAATGCCGCAAGAGTCATGGACCGAATATTATTTTGGGAAAACTCAACTTCTACGACAATGTAACATAACTAGCAAAAATGCCATCGCCATGGTAATTGATGGTATCCAATACAATCGGGAGCTAAGTCTGGTAGATATCTGACATCTAAGGAACTCTATAGTGCCTACTTATCTACTCTAACTTGTACAGTTCGACGTGAATGTACCAGACACCGTTACCGAAGATGAACGAAAATCGCTCAAGAAATGTTGCTAATCGAGAATCTAAGTTTAGGATTCGACCAGGAAAATGCTATTATTGTAAAGAATCATCAAGAATGTCCCAAGCCTCGACGGGGGTGCACAGTTTGCAGAAAATTAGGGCATCTGGCCGAAACATGTTTTAAAAATAACCAACAGTTAAGAAAACCTTACTATGCAATAGTGAAGTCGCTCATAGTGAAGGTTATTACGTAATGTATTCTGTGAATGTGCATGATCTGAGAGGATTTGTTGACTCAGGATGTGAGATAGTCGCTATAAAGAAGAGTGAGGCCAAAAACGTTGGTCTAACTTGGTCCGAAAGCGACGTTTGTTTGAGTGGCTATGGCGGCAGTGTCAGTAAAGCATTGGGCACTTTTACGGCCAAATTGAAAGTGGACTTATTTGAGGCTGAAATTCCCATATTAATTGTGCCGGATAGATTGCAAAGAATGCCAATCTTGATTGGCCGATCACTATTAAATATAGAAAATGCAATTATGGTTATCCAAGACGTTTTTGATTCTGAGCTGATCTTGTTGCCACAACTGGATGCCTTACCTCAAAAGAAAATGATCTTGATGTCCGAAGCTAGTACAATTATACCTGCAGATCATGTTGGACTGGTTAAGTGCGTGTTAAAGAAGAGTGACTCTACTCGTGATATTTTTGTGGACTTAAGACATTCTAATCAACCTGGGCGAGAAAAGGTGATTCCCCGATGTGTTGTGTCGACAGCTGAGGTCATGATATGATTCCATTTCTAAAAGTTTCCAGAAATTCTATACACATCAGAGAAAACCAAGTGGTTTGTACGGGGATGCCCATGTTATCCGGATGAAAATTTCAAGGTACATGTAGATGAGGTTGACATTGCAAAACTTTCAAAATTTACATTAAATGATTTACAAGGTAAAGGTAATTCAAGGAAGAATCGAACCGTAAAAAATCCAAGATGGACGTCATGAGAAAAAGCAAAATTTGAGTTGGTAAATCAAAAACAAAAGCCTATCGGAAGAAAATATTAGTGCGAAAAATTATTCTCTAAAAAGTGTCTTAATAAGGTATGAATTTTAATTCTATCAAAGCTATAATTCGAACAGTACAAGCAAAAAAAATCGGCCATTTTTGTTTTGTTTTAAATATAACCCAAAAGAAAACAATTTACATCTAATTTGAATTTTGCATTAAGTTCCCAAAAACATTTCAAACTTAACCAACCCTCTATTTTTAATAATAAGCGAGATCACCATATAGAGAGCCGTAATCCGAACACACTCTATTTAGTTTCCATATGAACTAATCATTTTGCTGTATAGGCTGCAAAGTTTCAGTTTGCTGTCTAGGCAAAAAGTGAGACTTTGATGATTGTTATTTATCTGCAAAATTAGTATTTTGCTGTCCATCGACAAAAAGAAATGTTTTGCTAAGCAATAATTTAATTTTAATTTTTGTTTTTTTTTATTGATAATAGGTAATTCAACTGTATTTACAGTAATTCATATGTGTTCGAAAAATATTACTAATATTGTTATTTTGTTTCATTGCAAATAAGAATAATTTTTTAGTCGTAGATTACCTTGCTATCGAAAGAGATGCATACTACATTGCAATTGTATAACAATCATAATCTAAAATTTAAAAACTTCATATAGTATTGTTACTTTATAGGGAATAAAAATAGTGTTGAAATGTTTAACCTAAATATCTAAATTTTAAAATGTTATTTCCCTTCATCTTCACCGACTAGTCCAATAAGAGGGTTCAAGCTTAGCACCAAATTTAGTACTCTATTTTTAGAAGTTCATTTCCATATGTACGCCTAATCTTAAAATAAAAGAAACGAGAGGTGTTTTTAAATTAATTTTATTTTTACATGCTAGGGATTTAATACAATAAAAATACTAAATAAAAGATACTCGTAGGTATATAACATATAATGTCCAAACATATTACTATAATAAATTAATAAAACATTTGATATAATACATTTTAACAATAAATACAACAAAATAATATTCAATAGTTATTATGGCACATAATCTTCCTCGGCAGAAGACAAAAAATTGAATTAATTTTATATATTATATACTTATAAGGAGTGAACTTGAACAAACATATTTAGGATTATATTAGGTACTAGTTTATCTTAAGTAAGAAATGGAATTATCCATAATGTACATCATCATAATAATTAAATGGAACTACACTAGACACAAGGTGAATGCAATAATTTCGATGATCAAGAGATGTTATAACATGTTATAGGCGGTTGAATGTATGGAAAGAATATCTAGTTTGAAATTTCAAAATTATGCAATCTTATAGGATTTAGCTGCATTCTCATTAATTGGCAACCGGGGAGCTAAGAGTACGAGACAGACATTAGCTTTTAGTTTGGATGTAAGTGTACAAACAAGAAGCGAATCCAATTAAATTTAACGTTCGTACTAGCTTCGACATTTATCGTTTGTTTGTTTAATATGGCAAAATATCCAAGTAAATCTAAACCATTTTGTAATATATTTCAATTAAAAAAATATGGACTTATTTTCAGTGAAAACATATTCGCACGAACTTCTTGACCTGTTTAAATTGCATAGAATTAATCTTGATAAGTATTTCAGTAAAATAATTGACAAAAGGGTTGATTATGCATACATTTGTGTTCAAAATCAAATGCCGGAAATAGTATCTGGATAAACGCAAAGAGCTAGTTATATATTTAATGGATCTGAAGAATACTTCAGAATTTACCTTTTTATTCCATATATGAATTTTGGGATGCAGTCGATTCGATTTATTCCAAAAAATTGGGCGCAGGGAGAATGATATTTCCTAGAAATATGGCCTTGAAAACTTCACAGATATTGAGACGTTGGTAGAAATGTGGAAAAGAAAAATATTTGGCCAAAACCTAGAGTTTCATTCGTCTAAGACAGTAAAAAAGACTATACATTATTTTTAGCATTATCACTCACTATCCGGCGCGGCGTCACCATTAAAATATCATTTACCATCTTGCGACGTGTGAAAACTAGCGATATTCTTAAGATATCGGATAGTGTCGAATATTTAACCACATGAATCGCATACTTCTGACTTAGATACTTTCTTGGTTTTATTGAATTGCAACAATAATTTTGTAATATAAATGTTTGATAAAATATGAAAAAAGAATACAATGTTATCCTTTAAACGAGGATTACTAGTCCAAAACAAATTAAATACTGTTAAATGTGTAAAAGTCTATAAATCACAAAACAATCTAGGTATTAATAATTAATATTAAATTAAAATAGAGATAATATAGCTTTAGTTATGAGCACAATTTCCGAAATGCAACAGTTGAACGAAATCTTCAATCTTTAGTTTTTCTAATTATTGTATTTTATTAATTTCAATTGTTAATATGTAATTGCAGTATAAATTATTAAAATAACATAATAAAACATATTTAAAGTGATTATTGTGTTTATGTCTCATCATAAATGGAATTAAAAAATAGGGTCCCTAAAAAAAGATTAATGTTTTAATAATAATACAAGTTTGCATTTTTCCTACTCGCTAGATGGCAATTTTTAACCTAAACAGGTATATATGGTAACCATCATGGGTGTGAATTTTTGAATCCTTAGAACAGCCCTCATGTGGAAGAAAATGTGTAATTATGCGATTGTTTTCATCGCATGAAAATCCATACGTTTACATCTCTATTACACCTTCTCTTCCCATGTAAGAGCTGTTTCTATCACTAGATAATTCACGCTTAGACGTTTTTTACTGAGCAAAGTATCCGATCTTTTTTGTCAGTTAGGTTGTTACTTTTTACAGAACATGGTTGCGATCAAGCATATCGGAAGATAGATTGTTTGAGTTATGCTTGTTAAGTGTATACAGGCAAAACGTACACAAGAATAAAGACAGTTTTATAAACAGTGTTACAGCTGATAGATTTGGTCAGGGTCGAATGAGGTTACAATTTCTATTTAATTAATAACTTCTTATCTATGCTTTTTTATGAAAATTGGTAGAATTAGGTTTTATTCATTTTTACTCTTATTTCGAATGGATACTTGTTGACTAAAACTTTTTTGGAAGCTTGATCCCCCTTATATTTTATCATGCAGGCGGCTCTGATCAGCCTTCAGAGTAATTTCAAGTTTTGACAGTCATTGTATTATGATACGTATAACGGTATCTATTTAAAAATACATAATTTTTTTACTAACACTACCCACAAGATAAAAAAGTCGTTTGTTTACACAGAAGGAAAGGGCTAAAACTTTACTAAATCAAACTCACCTGAGGAAAGAAAATTCCTAGACCTAGTCCCAGTCTATCCATCTCTTGGTAATTTTACCAAGAAAAAATTTGTTCCAATAATGGTAATGATATCCAAGGTATTTATGCCTCTGGTAAAGTTACCAAGGGATGAATATGTCTTCCTCTAGTAAAAGAAAGTATCAAGAACATGACCGCTGATAAATATTACTTATTTGCTCGAAATTATTATGATTCACCTTGTATGGTTAATTTCACTAACAATAGTAACTACCATCTATACAATCAGACTTATATGGGAATATATCACTATCGCTAAGCGTATCATAATAAAATACTATAAAATTATAACACAACAAAAACTAAGCTCAATACACATTAACAATATAATATAATTTTTACACATTTAACCTTACACCTACACGAAGTTTTTGATTTTACACATACCTATGACTAAGACAGAGAATAACACACTAATATCTTTCATCTTATATTCCAGATGTTTCTTATATAAATTACATGGTGTCGGGATATGGATAACTAGTTTGTAAATCTTAACCATAATAACTAGCCTGGAATTAACTGATTAAAAAAAATCTTTATGCAAAAATTGCATTAGTAGATTTTGTTGAGAACAAAATTTAAAATAAGTTGCAATGTTTTATTTAACTAAAAGCTTTTCTTGAATTATACCGATATGAGAAGGCTTTTTCAGCATTAATATCAATCATTATTGACCGATTTTTAACATGGGAAATTGTTTTTTTTTTCCGCTATTAACATTAATAGTAACCATTGTTGACCGTTTTTTAACTTGAGAAGTCGTTTATTATACTTCTTGAAAAATATTCAATTATTTACCTTCATTATTGACGAAGGGCGAAAACGTACTTTCACACGAGTAATTTACAATATTTTTCCTACAACCGTCTATTAAGAAGACAGAAAAAGCACTCTTTAGATTATTAAGGAAACGCCAAATATCAACCGCGTGTGGAAATCATCGACTTTTCAACACTAGTGTTGCAAAGTACTAATCGTGTCATCCTCACCTAAATCAAAGCGCCAAATCAAAAAGATGTTAAATTGACATTATCTGCAATCTATCTATTCAAGTAGAGTCCTATTGAATAAGTGTTGAAAGTACTAATACTTTTCAATTTTCTCTGAGGTTGAAAACGTACTTTCACACGAGTAATGTACAGTATTTTTTCTATAGCCTCCAATGAAAATTACATGAAAAATACTTTTTCTACGACCGTGCGTAAAATACCTACTTTACGCACTCTCCAAGATTCGTAAAATATGCCTTTTTAATGTGCGGTGCGTAAAATAAATTACTTTAGGCACTAGTGCGTAAAGTAAATCTGACATATTTTTTGACATTTAGTGCAGTGCGTAATATAATTTATTTTACGCGCTAGTGCGTAAAGTAATTTAATAATATTTCTGTTTTTTCATATATTTTTCGGTAGTAGAAAAATGTTTGTATGCTACTCATGAAAGTACCCTTTTTTTATTCATGGGATGTTCCCATTCATAAAAAAAGGGTCACTTTACACACTTGTTGCATAAATAAGTATGTTAGTTTCTTATCACACACGTGTTGAAGTAAACTTTTCAACACTAATGTCATTCTCAATTGTCAAGTCAAAGTGTCAAATTAAATATGCTGCTAAATTGATATCATTTGGCATCTGTTTAAATAGGGTCGTATTGAAAATACTTTCAACTCGCGTGTGATGTACTGTAAGGCTCTTTCTCGCCATGTTAATGTGCTTTTCTTCTCATTTTCATAAGTGGTTGTAGGAAATATATTTATTCAGGGTGACCCATTAGTGGCAGGGAGCAAGATATCTCCATTTCTATAATAAATGGGGAAAATGTTTAAAAAGTTGCGTGGATATCAGAAAGATACATTTCTAAAATAGTTTCCAGCGGAACGTGGCATGCCAAAATTATTTTTTTTTTAATAGCAAGCCTATATATTATTCAATTTCTTTCATATTCTTGGAACTAATGAAAATTTACATTTTAGACGCTTTGGAAAGCTTCAAAATCTAAACGGTTTGACTTAGAACAAAAGGGCTTGCACTTCTCTATCTTTGTTTTTAATAGCCTGCTAACCATAACTTCCGGTTTAATGGAAGTTGTTGAAAACTGAAAAAAATTTACATTCGGCAGAGCCGGAAGTTAATGTTCGAAGATAGAGCAATAAAAACTAAAACAGGAAACTGCGTTTTGTTCTAAGTCAAACCGTTTAGATTCTTGAGTGAGTACCTCAAATTGTCCAAAATGTCAATTTTCAATGGTCAACATTAAATCATTTATAGGTTACGCCTATTTTGGTATCCCACTCTTCTTTGAACCAACCTGCATATATACCGGGTGTCAACGAATCAATTAGACAAGTCATAACTTCTAGGGTATTAGATTTATCAAAATGAGATTTTGTGTAGGTAAATGGTATAGAAAAAGGACATTTTTTGCATATTTTTAACTTTCCGGTCACTTCCGGTTTCACCGGAAATGGCTCCGGTTCCAAATTTTTAAATGGGACACCCTGTATATTTTTACATTTTTGGATTTCTGAGACAATTCTAGATCGGAATGTTGAATTTTAAAAAGTTCTTACGCCTTCTTTATTTTTTTAGAGCCAGTTTTAATATTGCATCTAGGTGGCCATGGTCATACTAACCCAAACTAATCGATGGACCTCAGATGATGTCAGTTCGAAAAGTTTTAGTGATTGGTATGATAGACAGGAATAAAACAAGTTGAGAAAATCACATTTTCATGTCTAACTTTTGTCTAAATGGCGACTTTTTTTTGACAAGCACTTTCTGAAAAGAGGATTTTTTGGCGAATCTAACGATACTAATGTATTGGCGATTGGATTAAAAATACGCTCAGAAATTAAATATTACTAAGCAAAATACTGGATAATAATTTATTTATTTTTGTCAAGTGTGCCATGGATAGCCATGATGTAGGATATTTTGCAGTTGTTGTTGTTGTTATTAAGTCTTCTTTGGAAAACAAAACATTTAGGTAATGACGGTGACATACCTCGCTTTATAAGAAGGCGTAAAAGTTTCTTATTTTCGTTGAATTTCAGTTTAATTTTTCGTCAAAATAATGTCACTCAAACGAAAGTTTGAGGAAAGTGCTTGTCAAAAAAGGGTCGCCATTTGAAAAAAAATAGTTAGACACAAAAATGTGATTTTGATAACTTGTTTTACTCCCATCTATCATACTAATCACCAAAACTTTGCCTATGCAATTTTCTGACACCATCTGAGGTCCATAGATTAGTTTGCGTCCGACCATGGCTACCTAGATGCAATATTAAAACTGGTTCTAAAAAAATCAAGAAGGCGTAAAAACTTTTTAAAATACCACATTCCGATCTAGAATTGTCTCAGAAATCCAAAAATGTAAAAATATACAGGGTGTTCCATTTAAAAATTTGAAACCGGAGCCATTTCCGGTGAAACCGGAAGTGACTCGAAAGTGAAAAATATGGAAAAATTGTCCTTTTCCTATCATTTACCTACACAAAATCTCATATTGATAAATCTAATACCCTGGAAGTTATGACTTGTCTAATTGATTCGTTGACACCCGGTATATTTTGGAACTCTACCACTGTTAAGATCCATACAAGTTTTGTTTAAACATTATTTTCCCTTTTATTGCGGAACTGGGGATATCTAACTTGCTCGTACTAATGGGCCACCCCGTAAATAATTAATGTTTTAATAGTTACAAAAATATTTGGTAGATTTGTTAGTAGTGAAAAAAATTGTATATTATCATGGCTTACAATAAGACAAAAACCCAATAATGTTGGAAGGTATCCATGCAAAAGCTTGATTGAAATACCTATTTTAACAGAAGCAAATCTTACGAAATACTAATATTAATATATATTAATGCCTTAATAATTACAAAAATATTTTTATCAAAGGGCACCTTTCTTGCTTTAGAAAATAACTCTTTATGAATAAAAATTTATACATTCTAATAAATAAGGCAGAATCCAATAACTACCCACAGTGAATATCATTGCGTGCAATTTAATGCAATAATTATGTTATAACTTTCGCATTTCTTAAGTGCATTTAGTTTTAGCAAAGTTTACAGAATATACAATATTTTGTAAACTTCGATTTTAGAAACTCCTTAAAGAAAGCGTGTGATTAATATACCAAAGTTATACAGGCTGTCCGGAAACTATTGCTTTGCGTTATATCAGATGGTGATCATACGTAAGAAAATTTGAGCTTAGGAACTTTTTTGAAAATGGCACCTAAAAGAGTTTTTCTACTTTATTTCTCGAGAAGCGCTTTAGATCCGAGTTTGCATTTTGGTACACGAACTGCTATGCTAGCTGCTGGGAATAGCCTTTATCCCAGCAGCTAGCTGTTACCGATTTCGATTTACTTCGCCATACTTTTCCAAATGTAGCTGTTAGCTTAAACCGAGAAAAATCTTTTCGAAAAGTTAAGCAGCGTCTGCGCAATGTGCTTTAAGGGACTTCAACATCAGTGATCAGCCTGGCCTAACTAGTCAGAATATCTTCCGTAGGGAAAATTCATTGTTTGGGGACACATTCATTTAAATGCGATAGGGAGCTTGTTTTGATCAGTGGTTTGTTACTGTTGATAAAAATTATTACCTTTTAGACGAGTGTAAGTGCTTCTGAATTTTCTATGCTTTTTGCAAGCATAGCAACTTATATATTTGAGTATTTACCGTTCCTCTTCAGCAGAAGCAATAACCGAGTTTTTAAATAGACGTTATTTTATCACAAATTCCATCATCCCTCAAATTAACTCTAACTGGAGATTTTACTATGAATTTCAATGATAAGCAATCTAGAAATACTATTTTGCACAAAAAGATGCACGTTGATTCACTGACTCGGGTTAGCAAAAGTTCTTTCAGTACTATTGATTATATTATGTGCCCCAAACTTTGATAGTAGATATTCCATGTTCTGTTTGAAATGCAACACTGTCTGCTAAGGAAGTTGTCTTTAATAACTTTTTGCAGATGCTTTGGCTTTAATTGGTGGTTTAGGAACGCCTAAGAGTACGCGTTCCCGAGTACCCAGACTTCGATTCGATTCATTTGGATTATTGAAAAGAAAATAGTGGTAAGTACTGTAAAATATGTGCTTTTGATATAATTTTTAACGATGGATTCTTAAGGCTTCGTATCGTACGGAAGATTTTGTTGGAAAATATCTATTGGAGGTTAAATACAACGTTTATTAAGCTACACGTAAAAATATACTGGTTTTGTTGGTTGTATAACATATTTTTTACAATATTTTCGAAACTTCGAACGGGGAGATAAGAGTACGCACCCAAAGACCACTCAAAATTTAAGTGCCTTCTTTTTGCCACATTATTAGGTATATTTTTTGATAAAGATACCTTCAATTAATTTATAAATATTTATTTTAGATTAACAAGTTGATTTCAAGATGGGAAAATATAGAAGAAAATCCAATCGAACTTCGAAATTTATACCCAAGGATTGCTAGACGAAGCGAGACTTAGAATTGGCCGGGGGGAAGCAAACGTTTTTTCATTTTATTTTACAAAGTTTTGTCAGCTAATAGAGTATATTTGCTTGTTCTTAATAGTTTTTAGGTTGGGTTAGTTTGGCTAGCCCATCATTTGCGTACTTTTTGGCAACTGGGGAGCCAAGAGTACGCATTTGTATTTTTTTAAAAGAGTTGTATTTCCTTTTCAGTTTAAAAATAATTGCTATTCAGCTGTATGTTTGTTAACCAATAATGTATATATTTGGTTGGTTCATAAATTTTTATTTTTATTTTTTCGGATTTATTTAAAAAATAATATTAAGTGCGTACTCTTGGGCACCTCTACCCTGGGTGTATGTCGATTCTATATTAAACAGAGCTTTTCAACTGAGGTGAATCAAATCGAACATTGACTTAATAATGGCTTAAAAATGTCAGCCACCAATCTCCGCTGCTTTAACAACATACAAAACTTTTATAACGATGCTAATTTTACGCTATACTGTCAGATATGGCAACATACATCGTCGGTTTGTAAGAGCTACAAAAATTATAATACGAAACCGCTGCAAGCTGAGTCCACAAACAAGTAAAAGGAAGTTTGCTCCATAAAGAATTGTGTGAATGAAATGGCATTAAGGATATTTTTTAAACTTTCTATTAGTATATTAATATTTTCCCAGGCGTTGTGAATAAATCTTCTGTTTCTGATACTTTTTCTTGATGTGTTAAGAAGGCTACCGATTTAAGGGTGGCGATAAGAATGGTCCTTCAAATTTTCGACCCATCGTTATTGTACCAACATTGTCGAAAATTCTGGAATAATTGGTCATAAGGTGAATGATGGTCTATCTGGAGAAGTGGATTATCAAAAGCATTCGACTGCGTTAATCATGGTGTATTGCTTTATAAACTGGAAACATATGGGCTTAGGGAAAATATAGGGGATTGGTTCAAATTATATTTGACGGCCAGGGTACAGAGCGATTTATATGTGGGCTGTATTTCTGAGCCAAAGAATGTAATGTATGGGATTCCACAGTGGTCAGTTTTAGGTTCGAACTTATTTTTATTATATATTAATGACTTGGCTGGTTTGTACATAGGGGCAAATTGTACATTGTTAAAGACTTGTTCCGGGACAGGAATCACGAGATTGGCATTATAGTCCCAATATATAAAATAGGTTTTATTGTAGTATAGCAACAGATATAATTCAGAACGACAGACCCATTCTCAGATTTGAGTTAGTTTTCGGTGCCGGACTTAATTTTATTTCTTCCCACTTTATGACATGAAGTTATTGATGACCTTCATAAGATTAGAAACGGAATGTCCAACGGACATAGGATAACTGACGCTTCTGTCAACGCGTACTCGCTTTGAGTCGCTTGTCATATCGGCTCCTGGTCTAAGGAAAATTGTTCCTCATGCTTTTTTTAAGTAATTCCTTTATACAAAAAGCGGCAATTCAGGCAAACTCCCCTTGCTGTCTACCTCATCAAAAGTGATTGAGAAGACAGTATTGACTAAATAAGGTTAAAGCAATATAGATTTTGGAATTCCATGTTCGGATGCGCATTTTAAGATCCTTTACACAAATAGTGCACTATGTAAAAAATCGACCTCTCCTATTGGTCGATCCATCTCGTATTACAATATGTCTTCGTGATGCAATCGATTTCTGTCAAGAGCTCTCGTGGTGTAGAGGTTTAGGCAACTGGGTCTCACCTGGACGACCCGGGTTCAAACCCCGTTCCTTTTTTTTATATCTTTTTAAAAATTATGTTTCTAAACAGTTTTTTTTCTTGATTTTGGGTATGTCTTGGGTTAGTTTGGGTTAGCTTTATACTTGTATTTTAACAGACAGCGGCACTTTCCAGACACGCGCGTAGAAAACAAATACAGTATATGTTAGGTGAATAATAGTTAAATGCAATAAGTAGACTCCGTGTGCAAAAAGTGAAAAATACATTGACACTATATTGATAATGGAAACAAAGTTCTCAATAGTATTTTTTAAATCTATTTCCCATAATAATTATCAGCAACAAACAAAGCTGGGCATAAAACAAAAATAAAATAAAGCCAAAATATGGGTAGTAATTAGAGCATTTGAAATCTGACAACTAATTGCCAACAAATTCTATAAAAGTTACAGCAAATGTTGAAAATGACTCCCAGCCGATTCAACGATTTTTATGGACGATCGTACTCTTTCCAATATCCCTGGTTTGCTGCTTTGCACTGATTTATTACTCCTTCTTTTAAAAGGATTTGTTTTCAAAAAGCACAGAATGAAGGATTAAGATCTAAAGAATAAGGAAGCCAAAAAATAAGCAATTAAAATGTACAATAATACTTTCATCACTAAAGCTTTCTTGGCTGGTAGACCAAACTGCGTTAAGAAGTTACCGCTCTTGACAGCATTGCGTAGCATGCGTATTCCGGTACAGAACTAGTGCTGGAAAGTAAACATTTTTAAATTTTCAAATTTAAACAAATTTTTAGTGTATAGAATTTTTACGATAGTGTACAGCAAAAAAATTATTATTTTTTTAATACCCTGATCTGTCTAAGTTTGATATAATTAACATATATTTTTGTTTAATGCTACCTTTTTTAAACACCGTATATCAAATTATGTTAAACAATAATATGACTATGTTTACCAGATTTTGACATTTTAGCTTATCTGTAAGAACTAAATAAAACATTTAGTTCAGATACATTATGAAACCAATATTCTATGTTCAATTGTGTAATACAAATAAGACAAAATCTGAACATAAGTAAATTATATAAAGTAACTTCTTACTTCAAGAGAACATAACTGCATTGCTTTTGAGGACATCCTACTGTAAAATTCTCTTCTGGTTCCCAAATTTATCTGCAGCTTATTCTGTATCTCTTTCTTACCCCTGGATTTCTGATAGTACGCTTCCTCTTGCAAAATTGTCATTTTTCATTGTCAGTCAGGCAAAATGTCAAATAGGCCCATGTTCGGAACCTAATATGGCTAAATAAATCCATCTGACCAATTAAGCTGGTAAAAAGAACCTTTATTGTTAGTTAATTGTTTATCTATCAAAATGCATGTCAGGACCTAAAATGGTTCTAGAGAAATAAAATAAAACCACCTTTTAGACGCCATTTCCAAAGGTACTCTAAAGCCGTAAGAATTCCGGATACACGTTCATATGAACTCTTTTTCATATTTTCTAACGTGTAAATTACCTTCTGAAAAATGATGAAGCTAATTTCATAAATCCTGTTCATCTAAAGATGGAGTAAATGACTTCATGAAATATTTAATTACTTTTCAGGACAACGTTTCTGACAAACATTGTAGGTACTAAAACTAAAAAAATCCGCTCTCGATACATCCAATACTTTTTTAAATTTGCTCTTTTACATCTGTAAATTGTGCAAATAAACAGATTGAATTTAAACTGAAATAACCATTTAACTTAAGCTCTAAGAATATTTGATTATATTATTGTTAATAACCTTCATTGATATGAGTATTTGCGTTTGACTAAACCACAGCATCTAAACTACGTAAAACCTTAAACTACTACATTTTTGAACATATATTTTTTATGATATTTAATTTTAATTTCAATCTTATTTGTACCAGCTAACACATATAATATATGAATTTATTATTGATTCCTAATTTAAGTTTATAAAACGTATAAAAATTTAAAAATATATTATAAGTTCCATTATTTTATTGATATATTTTCATACTCTCATATATAATATAAAAGTATACGGTACTATAAATATAATGTGGTTTTTTGAAAACCTGAAAATAGAACTTAAAATTTAAGGATGTTCCTAACGGAAAAAGTAGAAAGGAGTGGCCCATTATTGCGAGGAATTAAGATAACTCCATTTCCATAATAAATAGGAACAAGCAAAGAAAATCTGTGTAGATATTAGAGAGGCATAGTTCGAAAATAGTTTAATACATACAGGACGATCGAAAAAAGTGTGGCGCGCAACATTGTTTTTTTTTTTAAATAGCATACCCCATATATTATTCAATATTCCAATAAACGAAAAATTCTATACACCTCAATTCAATTATTTTCGAAATATTGACATTTTGGACACTGGAAGGCTCCAAAATTTAAACGGTTTGACTTGGAGCATCATGCACTTTCCTGGCTTAGTTTTTAATAACCTGTCTGCTAACAGCAACTTCTCGTTTAGAGGATCGCCGAAAACCGGAAAAATGTTACATCCAGCCAAAACCGCAAATTAATGTTAGAAGAAGAAGAAGTAATGAAAACTAAGATAGGAAATTGCAAGTCGTTTTGCTCTAAACCGTTTAGATTCTCGAGCACTTTAAATTGTTAGAGATGTCAAGTTTCAGTAGTCGATATCTCGAAGACAATTGTATTTAGGCACAGAACATATTATATGAATTATTCACATAATTTTTCGTAGTACATATTAGAAATTTGAAAAAAGTATAGGTTATGCCTTTTAAAAATGCACAATTTTGGTGTGCCACATTTCTTTGAACCACCCTCTATATGTAAAACTATTTTAGAATTATAATACTCTAAAATCAACACAACCTCTCTTTAAACGTTATTTTCCTATTTGTTATGGAAATGGAGATATCTTACTTACTCGCACTAATGGGCCACCCTGTATATAAGCAAAATATATTAACATTTGTATTGAGATTTAATGAAACTATAAATTAGTTTTGTCATAAATAAACGATTTTAACAATTTCTGTTGAGCAATTAAAATAATCTATTTTATAGAGTATAATTTTCTACTAAGTATTTACATGTCATTATAACAGTGGCGGCCTACTAATAAGTGTTTAGTGGCACCGAGCTTAGAAAATAAACTTTGCTGTTGAGATACACAGATACACACATACTTTTTTCAATAAATAAAAAAAGTACATAATTATCATTTCTTCATAACTTAAAATGATAAGAATAATATTTCGAAATTAGTGATTTATGTATTTAGTATTTTGTTATTATTATTGCTTATAGCATTTTTAGGAAATGTACAGTTTGTAGCATTTGTTACGTTTAATGGAGACACACTGATGAAATAGAGCATTGTTTTATTTTTCTAACAATTTTTTTCTGTTTTCTAAATAATCTTCCAAATAGCCTTTGTAGTCACAGTAGTAGATTTTCACCCTCCATGTTTTTTTTTATTTGATATATCACAATATAGTGTGGAAAATAAGCGTCCTCGTCGCGTATTAGTACTTCCTACTATGTGACAGCACGGTCATTGTGCTGAAGCGTAGTAGCAAAACTGAATATCATAGCCATCTTTTGGGGTTTTAAACTATACGCGAATTATGTGTTGAAGTCCAGGAGGAATTTATAAGCATTTGATTATGAATTCATACTGCGCTGCAACACAGGAGGAATTAGATGTCTTCGCGATGCAATCGATTTCTAGCAAGAGCGTTGTGGTTTAGAGGTTTAGATGGTTAGGTCTGAATTCGGCGACTATCGGCGGCGCGCGGCGGCCCGGGTTCAAACCCCGTTGCTTTTTTTATATTTTTTTACGGTTGTTTCTAAACAGTTTTTTTCTTGATTTTGGGCATGTCTTGGGTTAGTTTTGGTTAGCAAACAATTTTTTTCTTGATTTTGGGTATGTCTTGGGTTACGTTTGGGTTAGCACCTGGTTAGTTTCCTTTTCTGGGCCTGCGAAAAGTGAATACGTCTTGGGTTAGTTTGGGTTAGCACCTGGTTAGTTTCCTTTTCTGTTTCTTTTTTCTTGATTTTGGGTATGTCTTGAGTTAGTTTGGATTAGCACCTGGTTAGTTTCCTTTTCTTGAGCACCCCTAGCGAGCGAAGCGAGCGGTGGGCCATGCGAAAAGTGAAATATTTTGCTTTCCTGTATTTTAACACATTGGAGTGTTGCAGCGCAGTATGAATTCCTAATACGCGTTCATAAATCCCTACGTGATTTCTGTGCTGGCGCACGGTAGGATTTTTAAACTATCTTGACAAAAATGGTTCATTTAATTCCTCCTGTATTTCAACACATTGGTGTGTTGCAGCGCGGTATGAATTCATGATACGCGTCCTCGTCACTATAGTAAGAGAAACACCTACTTTCCCCACCTTCGTTAAAAATTGTTTTCCAGATCACAAACTATAACTGTATTATTAGTGATCAGTAGTGCCAACCAGTTCTACCTCAATTTGTTATTTATAAAGCCAATTCTTCTGGTTTTGAATGTACTAATTTACCGTTGATGTTATCATAAAATTGTTCTGTATTTATTAACTTATTCTACTTGGTTCTTTTTCAACTAAAATTTTTGCAAAATTAATTACGCATGTGAGTTAATAATAATAAGAATAACAATAAAAAGAATCTCTTGAATTGTATACTACAGTCGCATTAGGAACATCCCTATTTTCATAACTAATTTTTGGATTTTTTTTATATTGAGACCCATTATCACTATTTACCATATGTTTCAATTTTATAGTCTTATAATAATAGTTATAATCTTATTACATTTAAATAAGATAGATAATATATTACAGGTTGGTATAATATGAGTTTCCAGTAATTTGAGCAATAGTGGTGTTTTTTTAATCTACATTAGAAATAGTAAAATTATAAAGAAATGTTAGTATCACTGAAATGTTATAATCAAATATTGTAGGATTATTGCCACAAGACAAATTTCTTTCAAGACCATTGGCCATGTTAAATACATATAGAAATTATTTCTTATTTCTCAAGAATAATTTTATTTAATAAATACCGCTACATGAAGTACGCTTCAGTAATATTTGATATCATCAAATTTTAGCTTAGAAGGTGATGACCTATGTTTACAGTTTGTATCTCAATTATTGTTTATTCGAAGGGTGCAAATAAATAATATGTCTTCAAAACCAAAAATAACAGAAGAATAAAATAGTTTGACAAATTTCTTTATATGCCATAGTTATTTAGAACCTTAAAATTAGTTCAAGTTAGTAGAGTTGAAAATTAAATAATTGTATTGGTCTTTATGTTTAACTTCAGTTTAATTTTTTAGTTATCTTTTTCGTTGCTTCACAATTTCCTTTGAAAATTAAGAATATTTCTTGAGCTTCCGGTATAATACACCCTAAATTCCACTTTTCCAGAAGTAGTTTTTTCATATTCAAAAATTAATAATACTTAGAAATATTTCCCTGTCGCATATTTTTTTGATCTTTACATCGTGGGTGTCATCGAAAAAGTCGTCTATAATAAGACGACTAGTCTTCTAAGGAATATTACATATCGATTTTTCATCTAATAATAAGGCTAATAACTTTAATAGATGCATACTTTATCTAACAAAAGGATCTTATCTCTTATATCTTACAGGAAGAATTTACGTCGAGTTTGTAGGACTCCAAGGAAAAAAACAAAGAAATTTGCAAATGGAACTCATAGATCTGCAAGGAAATGCCGAATTAAGAGAAAAATACAACTTTACAATTGCTATTAAGCCTTTTTAATTTTTACTCCAAATATATTAACAAAAATAAATTCCAAGACAAGACCAGACACTAAGAGTTAAAAATAAACAATGCCAGAAATCACATTAAAAAGTGTTTTCTTTTAAATAAATGTCATTTGCAAACCACTTGACCTAAAGTCTGAAGCTACTCTGAATTTTGATTATCATACCCTTGGATAAGAAAAGGTTGAAAACCCCTGCTTTAAAGTTTTTATATTTTCCTACATCCTACACGTATATTTAAGAACGTATAAAAATAATGTGTTAGATAGGTTCTATATAGTTGCGAAATTATGTATTTTTAAGAAGTTATGTGAGTTTCCGGATTATTAATTGAGAAATTGTTTAGATGTCTTCTCACTATCCCTTCGTAATATACATGTGTAAATCCTTCTTGTTGGTAAATCGCATAAAGTATTCGTGATAGAAAAAACTTCTTGTATGCAGTAGTAAATTGAATATATTGGTTCCTCCTCAAGTCGCCCCGAATTTAAATATATTTTTGGTGATAAAGATGTTAAAGATAGAAAAAAATCTAAATTAGTTTATTTTAATATATATTTTTTAACTTAAATTTTATTTATTGGCAACTCTACTAAAATTTACTAAACATGTGTTAGGTACACATGAAATAGTACGTGTAGTAGTTTTTTCACAGGAAGTGAATTATTTATTCATTTATATTTAACCAGTTCCACCAATAATTGTCGCCATTCGTTCCACTGTCTATCAACATAAATGGCTTTCCACCAGTTATTTGTCGTAGATCATGCAATTATCTTCGCCTATTAAAATACAAAAACTTTCTTTAGTTTGCGTCCTTTGGATAATGGATTCTTTGTAATCTTAATCGTACACGAAGTATTCTATTGTACTTCGTGAATATTGCGAAATATTATTAGCTAGACATTTTGAAGATCAGTTCCAAGAAATATGTTTAGGATATCTTTAAATATCGAGAAGATATTTTGCAGCAAACAACTAATTTACTCAAGATTTAGGTAAGTAGATTTGCCAAATTATTTTGCTTGACGTTAGAAGATAAAATATTAAAAGATATAATTGAATTTGAATTCACGATGTTCCAGGCGGGCTCGGCGGCGTAAAGTATAATTTTCAATCGTGAATATTCCAGAATCAATTACATTTAAGCAATGATATGAGAATTAGATGGGATCAGAATTTTCCATCGAATTCATAAGTTCAATAATAAAAATGTAAATTGATTATGGCCGCCTCGTAGATTTCAAAATAAGTTCCATATGAATCAATGGACCACATATCTACAAACTAAAATAGAATGTTTGCTAAATTAATAATTTAACAAAATAATAGCTTTACTGAATACTAAATGATTGGCTCGTTATACACGGTGTGCCAAGATTTGTGTAATAAATGGAAAACATTTATATTATGGCTTTATCGACAAATAATTTAATAATTAAGTACTGCTAATAAAGTTTTCTAGTTAGATGTACCAAAATTGTATTTTAATTTAAAGAGACAGGCCATAACAAGGTACCTCGACACTCGTAGATCACCCCTCAGATGATAATAAATAATAGATCTTAAAACAAGTGATGTAAGTTGTACAAGAACTCTTTGTTTTCGAGATACCGAGTGTCAAATTTATTTTTATTTAAAAAACGCTATCGCCGATTTTAATGAAATTTTACGAGTTCGTTAACTAAATTAGGATGCATGCTTTAGGCTGGAAATTTAGTTTCCTAAATCCGGGGGCATCTCCAGTATGTTAATTTGTTCGAGAAAAATACAGCACCCTAAGATTTTTATTTTTGTTAGGATAGAACAATTAAAAATACAATTGTTTTGTCTTTTAAGTTTTTTTTCTCGCTTTATTTTCAAAAGGAGAAAACCGTTCCAGAACATGTATCTTCACAGATCAGATTTCTAAAAAGTCAACTTTTTATTTTTATTCAAATAGAGCTTTCATCGACTTAAATAAAATGTTGGCAGAATGTTTTATTTGTATAGATGCTTTTCTCCTTTTATAACACTTTCATTATAACAACTCCAAGAGTTACCGATAAAATCAATATAGGTAATAATAAAGAGCTCCATTCTCGCACACGGGCGCCAAGAACCCCAGGAACGCTCCTGATTGAATCTACAGTAATTCAGGTCAACCAGCATAGTAAATATTATATATTACTCTCAAAATGTCAGAGGATGCAAAAAAGTATGCACTAAAGTATCTCTGCGAAATTCCACACTATTTCGCATAGAGATGGAAACATTTAGGAATTATAACTAATCGTTTTCATACTAGGAGCGTCGCGTAAAGTTTTGTATCATAGCTTCCTATTCGGGAAAAGCTGATACTACATATATGTAGGTTTCATCTTATAAGCTCTTTTCCATACTTCACATAAGCAAACGGTTGAATGAAACCTGTAAAATATGGCCAAGGGCATCGAAACGTGTGTAATAATGGTCCATGCCCATAAGCCGTAAAAGTGTAATTGAATAGGATGAGATTCCGCTCTGGATTTTTCCAGAGTATTTATAGCCCACATTGCCAAATTAGTAACTAGTAAAAATGTAACAATTTCTCTTCCCGGTTTCTTCCTGATTTGGTCTGGAGTGGCGCAAGTGCGTCTTGAGGCATCGAGGATAAAAATTGTTTGGCATGTAGTTTGAAGTAGAGAGGCGACTGCTGTGACTAAAACTAAAACGGTATTTCTTTGGATAGTAAACTGACCCCCTATAATAGTGAATGTGCTGTAAATATACATTCCAGTTTGAGCACCAACTAGAAGGATATTATCTAGTTGCAAGTTTTTTGTGCCGTCATACTTCAGCTGTCGTACTTGCCACATTCCTATGACTGAAGCTAAAGTAGTCATTCCATACAGCATCAACTCGCAAATATTTACCTCGATAACTGCAAGACCAACAAACTCAGATCTCGAAATCAAAACAAAGAATAAAATAAGGGATATAATCGTTAAAACTAAAAATAAAATGCCGACAAAAAGTCCTTTGTGTGCTCTAGCACAATCAACCGAGTAATGATGGGGACTTTTTTTATAAGCGTTCAGCTCTGTTTTGGCCTTAACGGCATGACTTCCGCTGAGAGGCAACTTTGAAATACTCCTCCACATGACGTAAAGTATGGCAGC
>MU184964.1:25720-90964 GCA_016904865.1 Pissodes strobi | reverse complement strand
AATCAATTCAAATAATGATAAGGATTGTATCAGTGCTATTAGTAAAAAAATTATATACAGTATGACTCACTTTTCATGACTCCCCATAATATTCTTATTAATAATGCGATTTTGTCAAAATTTAGATGGAGAGAAGGTACTTTGTATGTTTGGCGCTGTCAGGAGATTATTAGCGTTTTTTGGTGAGTAACCACGGTTAACTACAAGTAATACTGAAGTAAGTGCCAAGCAGGCACCCCACCACAAATTGTACTGTCTGCTTCTGTCTTCGCCAAAATCTTGCATTGCTAGAAAAGAATATAGATATTTTGCATATTTATTTGAAAATGATCAGTTTGATCAGTGCAGAACGTTTACTCATATTTTTAATGACAGAATGGTGGCCTCTGGAGATAAGCAAACTAATGGTATTTTTTCGATGAATATGTTCAGGATACTTTATGCTGCCCAAATCCCATTTGGGGCACATTTGTGTGGGAATTCCGATGCGTATGAGGCTTCTATAGAAGAATTCCATGAACGTATAATTTACAAACTTGTTCAGAATGGAAAAACAAACATTTCACATGTTTAACGTTTCAAAATTAATCCGCCATGACTCCATCAAACCTCGAGTACCACACCTCGCCACGTATGTAAGTTGTAGTAAGCCGTAGTTGAAAAATGATGATGTAATAGTGACGTCAGGAAACTTCCCGTCACTTACCACAATTAAATTAATCCTCGTGAAAACAAAGTAGTACCCTGTAGTATCCCGTGGTTAATTGTAGTTAGCACGCGAAAAAACGCTTAATGTTGCGATATCTGTCAGTTAGACAACTGAACTTCCAGGCTACTTGATATTTCGAACTATTTGAAAAATAAGTAGAAAATTACTATTATAAAAATCAAATCGAATCAAATATGGTATTATATCAGTGTTAGTAGTAAAAAAAATTCTATATATACCTCGGTTGAGAAGGCCATTATTAACCTCGCACATTATAAAGTGCTCGGTAAATAATGGCTTACTTCTCAACCTAGGTATATAATATACTATTATTAGTTTGCCATGAAAACAATTTTGGGTTGTCTTCCAATTAATGGTTTCTATCAATGTCGACTTGATAAATGCCAAACACTAATCTGTTCAGGAAAATGCTCACAATAAACGATAAAATTTTGATACAAAACTTTAGCAAAAGAAAAACTATGGGGCAAGAAAACTAGTAAGTGAATTTCCCAACAGAAATTGGAAAATATATAGTGTGTCAAGAATACTCAAGGAAATGAGAGAAAATTGCGGAAACTACAGAAACCAAGGTGGAAGACTACGCAGTGTAAGGACAGAAAGGAATATTGAAATTGTGAGAACAAATATCAAAAACCCTGTTAACTTACCAGGAAGTAGTTAAAGCCCCTGAATGATTGAAGAAATTATGGCATATAAAGATCTTTAGTAAGACGGATTGTTAAGGAAAATCTCATCTTAAAATATTTAAAAGGAGGTATGTACAGGGTATCCCAAATTCGAGGCGTATCATTGGGATCTCGGAAACTATAAGAGATATGAAGGCGGTTAGATTAGAGCAAACTTGCGCAATTTGATGCCAATCAAGAGCCGCCTCGAAAGTTTGAAAATTCCGAATACTCTCGAAGGTATTCGAAAAAAAA
This sequence comes from Pissodes strobi, assembly GCA_016904865.1. Classification (NCBI taxonomy): domain Eukaryota; kingdom Metazoa; phylum Arthropoda; class Insecta; order Coleoptera; family Curculionidae; genus Pissodes; species Pissodes strobi. Next base: position 89,311 of record MU184964.1, on the reverse strand, counting down.
CCGAATATCCGCGATATGGATTTTATTTTTTCTGTCTCTATTTGAAGTGATATGACAATATAAATTCCACTTTTTTATTGTTAATTTTTCCTCTCTATAAGATGGCATTGCTAGATTTTTAATCCGACGTTTCGTTTCTTCGCAACCGTCATCAGCTTTGTTTTTTTAAATAGTCGAAAAAATTTATTTCTAGATTAATCAACTCTAATTTTAATTCTAAATTTAATGACAACTTGACATATCTCCGACGTTTCGAGCCGAAAATCTATCATCAGTGCTAGTTGCTGATGATGGCGAAGGAACGAAACATTGGATCAAAAATCTGATGACGCCATCTTGTAGAGAAGAGAAAATGACTATGAAAAAGTCAAATTTATTTTGGTCTATCTGTTTTAGTAATATTAGAAAAAAATAATTTGTTAGAATTTATGTTTGTAATTGCCAGAACTTAATATCAGAATTTATCAAAAGAAAATAGATTAAAACAAACTTCAATTTTTGCTCCCCTACATGATTAGATAGATTTACAATCCGACGCCGACGTTACTTTTATTAAGTAGTCCTAGTGTTGTTCTAGAATAGCAATATTTGCATAGTGTCATACTCCTTCTTATCCATCATATTTAGCCAAGGAATTTACTTTTTTCTTCAAACGTCAGTAAATCCGTCATTACTCGACTGTGTAGGCGGCCGTGAAGTTTCGTTTTTTCTCCGCCGGAGCTTTACTTTTCACTTTTCCGCCGGCGGAGGTAAAAGTGTTGTCATAGCAACATATATACACTACAAACAGGCAACAAAATAAGCGTCAACAACTCAAGATTTATTAAACTACAATTTGTATTTATCACTCAATTTGTGACTGCATTTCTAAAAATCACTAATTTAGGAACAAATTGGTTATTATTTAATCGAACTTACTCAATAACTGCTTATCAATACGGAATTAAAACGCAATCGGAGACGCAATCTTAAAGAAATAATTATTGTTGACAGTGTCCACTGACAGCTTTATGTTACATTATATTCACCGACACCAGTCTAAGCAAGGCCACCTACGACCGTGGTCTAAGCCGCCTTGCGAATCCATTTATCTTTAATAATAATTAGATATTATTACTATTAAAAAGAGATGTTTTTGCATTAATTTGTCCACATTTGAAGAAAAAACAGCATATTTTATTTGGAGGAAAAGTTACTTTTCATGGCTTGCTCTCTATTACCAGCCTCACTCCGTTCGGCTGTTAAACACGAGCGCGCCATGAAAAGTATCACTTTTCCTCCATATAAAATAATATACTATTGTTTTAAAATGGCAGGAGTATTTTGACGTTTTTCTTTACTTATATGAGTCTAGATTATTCTCGATTTGTGTTATCAATAAAAATATCTGTCTCGTGTTTAGAAAAACGTGATATGATCCGCATATACTACATTTGTCTTAGAAATGTCCAAATTTCAAGTCAACGACATCTGCAGGAATACCCTGAAAGGCAACAGCCACGTTTTTCCTATTTTGCAAGACTTGACAAAAATTTAGCAGAGCATGGAGGTTTTGAAAAACCAAGAAATATACAGGTTGTTACAGAATGTTGTTAGGAAATTTTAAGGACAGATTCTACATCTAAAAATATGAAAAAAAGTTCATATAAACATGGGTCCGGAAATGCTCCGTTTCCATGATACGGGGTGTTTAAATTTTTCCATCTTTAATAGTTTATTTTACATTTATCGAAAACCCCTTGAGATATTGATATGAGTTTTGGTGCATGCAAATGTATCATTACAGGTCACATTTACATGTACAAAGTTGTTTTCTAAAGCACCTACATCAGGGGCGTTCGTGCCGGCAAGTCTCTATGTTCAGCGAAAAAAACTGTGCGCCACTGGTTTTTACAAAAAATAATATGGCTTCCTTAAAGCTATATTAATTTTACTGAAAAATGGCCTCTTGGACTTTTTCCTTCTGATACACCGTTTTCAAAATAAAAATTATTTTTTCTTCAAACGTCAGTAAATCCGTCATTACTCGACTGTGTAGGCGGCCGTGAAGTATCGTTTTTCCTCCGCCGGAGCTTTACTTTTCACTTTTCCGCCGGCGGAGGTAAAAGTGTTGTCATAGCAACATAGATACAATACAAACAGACAACAAAATAAGCGTCAACAATTCAAGATTTATTAAACTACAATTTGTATTTATCACTCAATTTGTGACTGCATTTCTAAAAATCACTAATTTAGGAACAAATTGGTTATTATTTAATCGAACTTACTCAATAACTGCTTATCAATACGGAATTAAAACGCAATCTTAAAAAAATAATTATTGTTGACAGTGTCCACTGACAGCTTTATGTTACATTATATTCACCGACACCGGTCTAAGCAAGGCCACCTACGACCGTGGTCTAAGCCGCCTTGCGAACCCATTTATCTTTAATAATAATTAGATATTATTACTATTAAAAAGAGACGTTTTTGCATTAATTTGTCGACATTTGAAGAAAAAACAGCATATTTTATTTGGAGGAAAAGTTACTTTTCATGGCTTGCTCTCTATTACCAGCCTCACTCCGTTCGGCTGTTAAACACGAGCGCGCCATGAAAAGTATCACTTTTCCTCCATATAAAATAATATACTATTATTAAAGCAGTACAATAATAAGTCATCGGACTTATTATTGCACTGCTTAATAAAATAATTTTTATTTTGAAAACGGTGTATCAGAAGGAAAAAGTCCAAGAGGCCCTTTTTCAGTAAAATTAAAGTGGCTTTAAGGAAGCCATACTAATTTTTTTAAAAACCAGTGGCGCACAGTTTTTTTCGCAAAACATAGAGACTTGCCAACTAAAACACCCTGTATCATGAAAATGGAGCATTTCTGAACCTATGTTTATATGAACGTTTTTTCATATTTTTCGATGTAGAATCTGTCCTTAACTTTTCCTCACACCATTCTGTAACACCCTGTATACGGCAGGCGAATAGATCAGGAAGAAGAAGCGCGTATTTTAGATACTGTAACTTAATATAGCGTACTCAAAGGTAACTAATTACTTACTAATTTCTATATTATAGGTTGAAAATGTACCTAGATCATCTCTTAGGGCAAATGAAGATGATTTGGAAATACCACGCATGAGAATTTGGCGAACTCTTAGATCGCATGGTTACAAGCCATTTAAAATTCACGTGAGTCAAACTTTAAGACCTGATTCTGAAAGGCGTCTAGAATTTTGTCATTGGATGCAAAATAAATTAGAAGAAGATGGTGATTTTTTGAATAAAATAATTTGGACGGACGAGTGCACTTTTTTCATGTCCGGAATATTTAACCGACACAATGAACATTATTGGTCTGTGAATAATCTGCGACGAAATCAAGAAGTGAGACCTCAAGGAAGGGAATCGTTTAGTGTATGGGTGGGAATATGGTGTAACAAAATCATTGGCCCATTTTTTCTTGGATGGTCACCTTACATCTCAAAAATATATAGATTTGATAGAGCAAGAAATAATGGATGCCTTATCGAACGAACCATTAGAGGTATTAAGAAATCTATGGTGACAACAAGATGGTGCTCCTCCCCATAATGGAAGAGGAGTGACAGAGATTCTCAATTTTGTATTTCCTGGTAAATGGGGTTGTACGCTGGCCAGCAATAAGCCTGGACTTAAACCCATTAGATTACTATCTCTGAGGTTTTTCCAAATCGATTATATCGGAATTTACCCGAAAATTATCGAAGAACTGCGTTATAATTTAGTGAGAGAAATAAGAGCTATTATACGAGCAAGAACCATTCAACGCGTAATTTACAAAATTAATTGATTAGCCAAAAAATGTATTGAAGCAAACGGTTTTCAATTTGAATACTTGTTGTAATGTTTATACTTTTGCTACTCTCATGTGTTTGTTAAATATTTAGTAATGTATTCGAATTAATTTTTTTTAAATTTAAATTTGTAAAATTTTTGTAGTTCCTATTTTTTTTTTGTTTTTAATGAAAATATATTCTCGAAACTTTCAATGAAACAACAATTATTTTTTTCCACTTTTTTTTAAATAAATTCACTATAGAATCAAATTTCAAATTCTGAGTTCTGGCAATTAATTGCCAGAACACAAATTTTAACAAATTATTTTTTTTTTATTTTACAAAAAGTAGACCAAAATAAATTCGACATTTTCATAGCCATTTTTCCTCTTCTTTAAGAAGACGTCATCAGGCTTTTGATCGGACGTTTCGTTCCATCGCCATCCTCAGCAACTAGCACTGATGATGGATTTTCGCCACGAAACGTCGGATAAATGTCAAGTGTGTTATGTCATTGAATTTAGAATTAAAATTAAAGTTAATTAAATGGAATTTTTTGCCTATTTAAAAAAACAAAGTTGATGATGGCTGCGAAGGAACGAAACGTCGGATTAAAAATCTAGTAGCGCCATCTTGTAAAGCAGAAAGGTAACAATGAGAATGTGGAATTTATTTTATCACGTCAATAGAGAGTCAGAAAAAAATAAAAATGAAATCGGGGATTTTCGGTTTTTTTCAAATTCAAATTCTTTATTCATGTTACTACACTTATAACAGGTTTACACACGTCAATACAAAATTTAAAGATATAAAATATAATATAAATTAATTAAAAAGATAAAAGTATAAAATTTTTGTGTAGCTGGAAACAAAAATACAATTCAAATAACAGAGATAAAATACAATAAAATAAAATAAAATAATATCGACAAGTATATGACATATACAACAGTTTAAAACAATCCAAAAGACTCCTCTGTATCATACAAAGGGCCTTGCAACAAGTCCTGCAATTAAAGCATATAATTTAAATGTAAAAACATTTAAAAAAATTTTGTGTAGCTTGCAAACTTAATACAATACAAATAGCATGAAGCTAACATACATTTAAAAACGACACGTAAATGACAAACAAAACAGTTTAAAATATTCTAAAAAACTCATCTGTATCATACAGTGCGCTTTGTAACAGCAAGTCCTGTACTCTACGCTTGAACATAATTAAGGGAAGGTTTTTTAATTAGGCGATTGTATAATTTTACCGCCCAGTAATTAGGTCCACCTCTACACCTCTAGCCTCCACAGCGGAATAGAGAGCTGCCTCGCAAAACGAGAGCCATGAGAATGTTGCTGATCATTTGTTGGATATCCTTGTAGATTTTTCTTAATGTAGATTAGATTCTCCAGTATGTACAGACTGGGAAAAGTGAGGACTTTTAAGTCAATAAATGTTTGCTTACAATCTTCTCGATATCCCAGACCAGCAACGAGCCTCAGAGCCCTGCGCTGCAGGGAAAACACCCTGCGCTAGGGGTTCGCGAGACCGAGACCTGGCAAGTCTCGGTCTTGGTCTCGAAGAAAAATTTTTGTCTCGGTCTCGGTCTCGAAGCTCGAGACCGAGACTACTTTGGTCTCGGTCTCGGTCTCGGTCTTGTCTCGGTTTGGTCTTGGTCTCCGTTTGAGCAAATAAAAAGTAATTAAATAATTTACTGTTTTATTTCGTTAATAACACAAACGTTACTTCGGAATGTTAAGTTAAATGAAACATCTAATCTAATAAGCGTCTTTTTTGTATCAGTTCTTGGTGTAGATGTGATATTAGGGATAAACTTCTTAAATAATTTTACATTTTTTGTTTGCAACAGTTGTTTAGATAATAATAGTTAACTTAAATAGGTAACTACTAATATTTTAATATATTTCATGTTAGTTTCTAAATTGTTGTTTTGATATAAAAATGCTTACCTCTACTGTAGGTAGGTATACAAGTGATAGGGATTTTTAAGTATGTACACATAAAAACCTAGGTACCGATTTATGTCAATTTTGTTGTCAAAGTCAACGCTTTTTCTTCTTATTTTTTACATTTCTTATCAATTGTAGCGTAGCCATACAAAGTGATGTCATTTTCAAACATGCTGTATTATATGGAAAAAATTATTTTGAAAACTCTTAAAATTTAACGGTATACAGGGTGTATACCCGAAATTAGTGGATGAAACATCAACCATGTACTTATTTATCGGTCAAAAATAACTAAAATTTTTCTTATAAATATATATCGGGAAGGGAGCTAGAGCCTCTTAAAAATGGACCCCTGAATATGGTTTTCTTAAATTATTTCGGAAACGGTGTAAAATAGAGTTTTAAAATTTTGGGATTCTACTAACTTTAATATTCTGAATTTAAAAATGGAATTAAAAATAAAAAATTTTAGTCAGGTGTGAACATTTTAAGGGTGAATTTAAAAATTTACTTTTTTTGGGCTAACTTTTTATATATTTTTTCTTAAAATTTTGAAAATTTGATTTTTTATTTCGCAAAAAAGTGCCTTTTAGTTTGTTACGCTAGGACGCAGCGTTTTGATAAAAACGGATTTTAAAGTATACTGACTGCCAAAAACGGGTGTAAAATGAAGGTTATAATTTTTGATATTCCCCAAAAATTCCTTTTGACGTTACAAAACTTCATATTATTATAAAATAGTAGAAACACTTGTTCCAGAAAAAAGTTATGACAGATTTTCAAAATTTGATAAACTATAGCATTCAATTTTGACCGTTTTTGGCAGTCGGAATACATTTATAATCCGTTTTTCTCAAAACCCTGCGTCCTAATGATACGAAATAAGAGGCACTTTTTTACGTATTCAAAATTTCAAAAGAAAATAAAAAAATAGCCCACAAAAAAGTTGACGTTAATTTTTTAGATTCACTACCAAAATGTTAAGCACCTGACCTGACTAAAATGTTCTATTTCATATTCCATTTCCGAATTCTAAATAGCTTACTTAGGGCAATTCCAAAATTTTAAAACTTTATTTTACACAATTTTGGAAATAATTAGAAAAAAAAACATCTTTAGGGGCCCACCTTTAAGACGCCCTAGCTCCCGTAGGGGGCGTTTCCCGATATATGTTTATAGAAAAAATTTAAGGTATTTTTGACCACTGAATACAGGGCTAATGCTTCGTCCACTAATTTTGGGTCACTCTCTATAGGTATACGGTATATACTGTATAAGTGGATATGGTCAAAGGTGGCCATTCATCTTTTAATATACTAATCTGACACGGTTGTACCAGAAGCAGATGTCCAGTTGTTTTAATGGATACGCGATGTTTTATTACCTTGTAGATATTAAGAAAAATGTGAAAACTCATAACTGTTTATTGCTTGGAAATGGCTCAAAATAAGTTATCTACATAATTACATATTATCAAAGTATATGTAAACTAGTAGCTCCACTCCCCCAAATATTTTCTGCCAGCCGCCGAAAATCCGCAGATTGTTGGCAGCATGTGGAGCGTTTTAGTTTAATCAGTCGTTCGTGTGTAGGCAGAGTTTTCAGAACAGAGTCGGATTTGTGAAAATCCTTAATTTTATTTCTATTTTAATATTTTATTCGGACTTCGGTGGAAATATATAGGAAGCAATGAAAAATACAAAGGCAAATAGGAAAAATCTATAATCGGATTAGTGAATAGATATGTTAATAAAATTAGGTGAAGGAGGCGACAAGACCGGAAAAATCGTCTAGGTGTCAGATTTTTTTTTATAAGTACATATTATATAACGAGACGACAAACTCAAACTAACCAAATCTATTAAAATTGATTATAACGTATCGGAAACCGGTTCAAATAACTAAAATAAGTTGAAACTAAGTGAAACTAGCCGAAAGTTGTTTGAACAACTAACCCAAACTAACCCAAAGTTGATTCGACGACTAACCCAAACTAACCAAATTCATTAAAATTGATTATAAGGTATCGGAACCGGTTCAAATAACTAAAATAAGTTGATACTAAATGAAGCTAGACGAAAGTTGTTTGGATGACTAACCCAAATTAACCAAATCCATTAAAATTGATTATAACGTATCAGAACCGATTCAAATGATTAAAATAAGTTGAGACAAAGTGAAGCTAATCAAAAGTTGAATCGACGATTAACCCAAACTAACCAAATCTATTGAAATTGATTATAACGTATCGGAACCGCTTTAAATGTCTAAAATAAGTTGAGAATAAGTGAAAGTAAGCGAAAGTTGAATCGACGACTAACCCAAACTAACCACATCTATTAGAATTGATAATGACGTCGGTATTGTAACCGTTTCAAATGGCTAAAATAAGTTGAGAATAAGTGAAACTAACCGAAAGTTAATTGAACACTAACCCAAACTAACCAAATCTATTAAAATTGATTATAACGTATCGGAACTGCTTCAAATGGCTAAAATAAGTTGCGAATAAGTGAAGCTAACCGAAAGTTGATTGGACTACTAACCCAAACTAACCAAATCTATTAAAATTGAATATAACGTAACGGAACCGGTTCAAATGATTAAAATAAGTTGAGACTATGTGAAACTAACCGAAAATTCACTCGACGACAAACCCAAACTAACCAAATGTAATAAAATCATTATAACGTATCGGAACCGCTTTATATGACTAGCATAAGTTGAGAATAACTGACACCAACCGACAGTTGAATCGACGACTAACTCAAACTATCCAAATCTATTAAAATTGATTATATTGTATCGAAATCGATTCAGATGACTAAAATAAGTTGAAACTAAGTGAAACTAACCGAACGTTGATTGGACGACTAACCCAAACTAACCAAATCTATTAAAATTGATTATAACGTCTCGGAACCGCTTCAAATGATTAAAGTAAGTTGAGACTAAGTGAAACAAACCGAAAGTTGAATAGACGACTACCTTAAACTAGCCAAATCTGTTAAAATTGATTATATCGTATCGGAACTGGTTCAAATGAATAAAATAAGTTAAGACTAAGTAAAACTAACCGAGAGTTGAATCGACGACTAATGCAAAGTAATCAAATCTATTAAAATTGATTATAACGTATCGGAACAGGTTCAAATAATGACTAAAATAAGTTGAAACTAAGTGAAGCTAGTCGAAAGTTGCCTGTAGTCGCCCCCAAACTAACCCAAACTAACCAAATCTATTGAAATTTATTATAACGTATCGGAACCGCTTTAAATTACTAAAATAAGTTGAGAATAAGTGAAACTAACCATAAGATGAATCAACGACTAACCCAAATGAACCAAACCTATTAAAATAGATTATAACGTATCGGAACTGGTTCAAATGACTAAAATAAGTTGAAACTAAGTGAAGCTAGTCGAAAGTTGATTGTAGTCGTTCCCAAACTAACTCAAACTAACCAAATTTATTGAAATTGATTATAACGTATCGGAACCGGTTCAAATGACTAAAATAAATTGAAACTATGTGAAGCTGATCGAAAGTTGATTGGACGACTAGCCCAAACTAACCAAATATATTAGGATTTATTATAACGTATCGGAACCGCTGTAAATTACTAAAATAAGTTGAGAATAAGTGAAACTAACCGAAAGATGAATCAAGAACTAACCCAAGGTAACCAAACCTATTAAAATTGATTATAACGTATCCGAACCGGTTCAAATGACTAAAATAAGTTGAAACTACGGGAAACTTATCGCAAGTTAATTGGATGACTAATCCAAAGTAACCAAATCTATTAAAATTGTTTATAACGTATCGGAACCGGTTCAAATATCTAAAATAAGTTAAGGCTAAGAGAAACTAACCGAAAGTTGATTTGGTAACTAACCCAACTAATAACATCTAGTAAAATTGATTATAACGTCTTAGAACCGGTTCAAATGATTGAAATATGTTGAGACTAAGTGAAACTAACCGAAAGATGAATCGACGATTAACCCGAACTAACCAACCTAATCCGGTTAGTCGTTCAATCAACTTTTGGTTAGTTTCACTTAGTTTCAACCTATTTTAGTCATTAGAACCGGTTCAGATACTTTATAATCAATTTTAGTAGATTTGGTTACTTTGGTCTAGTCGTCGATTCAACTTTCGGATAGTTTCACTTTTTCTCAACTTATTTCAATCATTTATAGCGGTTCCAATATGTTATAATCAATATTAATAGATTTGGTTAGTTCGGGTTAGTCGTCGATCCAACTTTCGGTTAGTTTCACTTATTCTCAAGTTATTTTAGTCATTTAATGCGGTTCCGATACATTATAATCAATTTTAATAGATTTGGTTAGTTTAGGTTAGTCCTCGATTCAACTTTCGGTTTGTTTCACTTAGTCTTAACTATTTCAATCAGTTGAACCGATTCCGATGCGTTATAATCAATTTTAATAGATTTGGTTAGTTTGGGTTAGAGTCGATTCAACTTTCGTTTAGTTTCACTTATTGCCAACTTATTTTAGTCATTTAATGCGGTTCCGATACGTGATAAATAATTTTAATAGAATTGGTTAGTTTAGGTTAGTCGTCGATTCAACTTTAGCTTAGTTTCACTTAGTCTTAAATTCTTTTAGTCATCCGATACGTTATAATCAATTTCAATAAATTTGGTTAGTTTGGGTTAGTAGTTTAATCAACTCTCGGTTAGCTACACTTATTCTCAAAATATTTTAGTCATTTCAAGCTTTTCAGAATACATTAAAATCAATTTTAATAGATTTGGTTAGTTTGGGTTATTCGTCAACAACTTTCGGTTAGTTTCATTTAGTCTCAACTTATTTTAATTATTTGAATCTGTTCTGATACGTTATAATCAATTTTAATAGATTTGGTTAGTTTGGATTAGTTCTCCAATCTATTTTCGGTTAGTTTCAGTTAGTATCAACTTATTTTAGTAATTTGAACCCGTTACGATACGTTATAATCAATTTTAATAGATTTTGTTAGTTTTGGTTAATCGTCGAATCAAGTTTCGGTTAGTTTCACTTAGTTTTAACTTATACCTTAGTCATTTGAACCGGTTCCAACACATTATAATCAGTTTTAATAGATTTGGTTAGTTTGGGCTAGTGGTCGAACCAACTTTCCGTTAGTTCACTTATTCTTAACTTATTTTAGTCATTTAAAGCAGTTCCGATATATTATAATCAATTTTAATAGATTTGGTTAGTTTAAGTTAGTTTTCCAATAAACTTTCCGTTAGTTTCACTTAGTCTTAAATTCTTTTAGTCATCCGATACGTTATAATCAATTTTGATAGATTTGGTTAGTTTGGGTTAGTAGTTCAATCAACTCTCGGTTAGCTACACTTATTCTCAACTTAATTTAGTCATTTCAAGCTTTTCAGAATACATTAAAATCAATTTTAATAGATTTGGTTAGTTTGGGTTATTCGTCAACAACTTTCGGTTAGTTTCATTTAGTCTCAACTTATTTTAATTATTGGAATCTGTTCCGATACGTTATAATCAATTTTAATAGATTTGGTTAGTTTGGGTTAGTCCTCCAATCAACTTTCGGTTAGTTTCAGTTAGTATCAACTTATTTTAGTAATTTGAACCCGTTACGATACGTTATAATCAATTTTAATAGATTTTGTTAGTTTTGGTTAATCGTCGAATCAAGTTTTGGTTAGTTTCACTTAGTCTCAGCTTATTGTAGTCATTTGAACCGGTGCCGGTGCCGATACGGTACAATCAATTTTGATAGAGTTGGTTAGTTTTGGTTAGTCGTCCAATCAACGATACAAAAATGCCGTAACGCGAGACGAAAACATAAACCATGTCATAACGTGGCCTTGAAAAATCACTTTCATGAAACCAAAGAAGTGTAGTAAAAATGAGATTCCAAAGTATTATATTATCATATATTTTTAAATATATTTTAGGTAATCCACTATTATTGCTATCTTTGAAACGGTCAAAGCTACAAAGTTGATTAAATTAGAAAGTTGCCATTATTGATGCCTTTTCAAGATCGATTTGCAGGGTTGTTAAATTCTTGTTAGATTCTGAGATAGCAACAGTGGTATCACCTAAAAATGACACCCCGTATAGCAAATTTTTTCAATTTCCTTCTATGAAAATATTTTTACAACTTTGCTCAGTTTCACTTGATTTTTCACCCGTCCGGCATTCAGTAGGTCTTTCGGTACGAGTCCGTACAATCTCCTGAATACATCTCTGACTAGAGAAAGCCACGCGAATCAATCGGACATTTATGCAGCGCATCGGTCATCTCCAGTTGTCACTTGATATAAAAGAATGTGGCTGAATTACATCAAAGGATTTACCGCTGAGTGAACTTACTAGTTTACATATACTTTGATATTATGTACATAACAGTATAACATTTCTTCTGAATCTTAAAAAGAAACAGCCCCATTAAAAAAAAAACAAGCGTTATATCCGGATTTGCACGATTTTTCAATTTTTTAATTGATTGGACCTCGTTGGCATAAATTGCCAATAACATACATAAAAATTTGATTTTTTCAGAAAAATAAGTTTTGAAAATTCAACAAATAAAAATATTTTTCGAGACCGAGACCGAGAGTCTCGTTACCTTGGTCTCGGTCTTGGTCTCGGTCTCGATCGGTAAGTCTCGGTCTCGGTCTCGATTCTAATTCCTAGGTCTCGGTCTCGGTCTCGTTTTCGAGACCGAGACCGAGACAAGACCGAGACCGAGACCATAGTCTCACGAACCCCTACCTGCGCCACCGCGGGGCATGGCCCGAGACCACCACAGCATAGGACATCAGAGAGTGGAATAGGGCAAAGTATGCAGTGCGCAGCACGCCACTCACCACCGCCCCCGACAGTTTGCGCAATACAAAAACGACACTATTGAGACGTTTTGCCAGAGACTCTATGTGAGCATCCCATCTCAGGCCATCATCCAGGTACACCACAAGGAATTTTGTAGGGGCTGGAGAGTACGAACAATCCGGAGTACTCCTCAGAGAGAACAGTGCATGATTAGTCTTATTGTTATTAAGCACCAAACTGTCACAGCGAAACCAGTTTTCTGCTCTGGACTGTGCCTCGCCCAAGCCAGTGATCAATGTTTGTAAGCTCGTCTCTCTCATTGTGGTTCTGGTGTCATCAGCAAACAAAACATAGTGCTCCTCTGCGCTAACATTGGGCAAATTGTTAATATACAGCAAAAAGAGCAGGGGTCCCATTACTGACCCTTGTGAAACACCAATGTCCATTGTTTTTGCCGCTGATGCCACCCCATTCACGACCACCCTCTGTACTCTGCTTTCCAGATAGGATTGGAGAAAGGCGATGCTCTTTGAACTAAAATTATAGTAAGATAGCTTTTTAATGAGCAGTTTATGCGAAACACAGTCGAAAGCCTTGCTCAAGTCGCAAAATTCTGTACCAGTGTGCTCCCTACTCTCGAACCTCTCCATTATGTAGGATACCAAATCTAGGATCGCCAGAACAGTACTCTGCCCACTACGAAACCCAAACTGCTGTTTACTAAGCATTGAGTGCTCCTCAAGAAACACGGAAACTTGCAAAGACATACATTTTTCGATTATTTTTGAAAATATTGGGAGTAGGGATATCGGACGGTAATTTGTTATTTTTGTATTCTCTCCCTTTTTAAAAATGGGAATGATAATGGCCTCCTTTAGACATGTAGGGAAAATAGATTCTTCAAAACATAAGTTTATTATTGTTGTCAAGGGCGCCACTAACAGTTCCCGTATTGTTTTTATGACAGCTACATTGAAGCCAAACACATCTCTGGCATCCTTGTTCTTGAGGTTTTTTATAATATCTCTAATCTGAACTAACGTCCCTGAAAGCAAAACACTGTTGTGCTTCCCAAAGAGGATGAAATGGGATGTCGTCCTGAGAGTATTGCTGGCTTTGTAACAGATCTCTTGCTGCCTTTGCAAAACAATTGTTAAACTCGTTAGAACTTATATTGGATGCGCCAGAGTCCCTCTACGAAGTAGATCTATTGTTATTTACTATTTTCCAAATAGTTTTAGATTTATTATTAGAATTTAAAATAAACCTATCATTGTAATTTTTCTTGTCTCTTTAATTGCCTTTTTATAGTATTTTTTGTAACTTCTGTTTTGTTGTAAGAGTGCCAGAGAGGGATGTTGTTTATATAGTTCATACAAAAGGTGTAACTGTTCTCGCATCTCCCTTAATTCATTGGTGAACCAAGGTAGGACGCCATTTGATTTTTTAATTTGGTAATTTCTTTCAGGAAAAGAACTCTGAAAGGCTTTTTGAATGATATCACAGAACAACCCACACTTTACGCCTATATCTTTGTCATTATCGTCCAAGAAGGACCATTGACAGCGCTCTACTAGATTGTAAAAATTAAACTTACCTATTTCAGTTATTGGCCTAAATTTCCTTAATGTAGTTTTATTATCATTTGTTATAGGTATTTGGAATTGGATTTCTATAGATTTGTGATCAGACAGATTATTGTCTGCCACTTCTAGTATATCTAACTGAGACATGGCATCAAAATTTATAAAAATATTGTCCAAGCAATTGCGGTGGTGTGGTGCGACCCTTACCTGTGTGTAAAAACCATATGTTTCAAGTAAGTCTGTTAAAGATATTGCCTTATTTTGGTCGGTTCCAAAATGCACATTGAAATCACCCACAATGATAATCCTTCTCTGATGTCCGATGCCATCAATGGCCCGAGTAAGCTGTGTCAGAAGGGTGTTAAAGTCTCCCGCTGGTGGTCTGTATATAGATACAATAAATATGTTAAAAGTCTGTATAAATACACAACAAAGCTCGATACTTCTCTCAACAGAGTATTCATTTATTTTAGTAATAGTAGTATGTTCAATCGTAGAGTCCAGAAAAATCGCTGTTCCTCCACCCTATAGAACTCCTTTTATACTATCGAATAAATACTCCAGGTAACTGTAGAGTTCTGTATTAACTTTTACTATAATACATCAGATGGTAAAGCTGCATGATGTATATTCTTATAATCTACGTACATGTAACAATGTTACTCAGTCTTGTATTCTCTCTATATATATCCTATATTGGTATAGATTCACGGCTCGGTCGTGTATCAAAACATTGCACTGACGAGGTTGACTAAACAAGGTTTTAACCTTAGTCTTGCCGACCGTGTCAGGTGTCGCGTTCATTCAAGCTAAACAATAACAAGCACTATGTGAACTGCGTAATGTAAATAACCTTCGTCTAGACCTCGGATGTTTTAAAGATCTAATTTGTGAAATACCGAGTGTTTCTTGATACACTACACCTCCCCTCTTTTGTGAATGCTCATCGTTTTTGTTGTTGCAAAAACGAGGACATTCGAATAAACCTAATTATTACATTACATTTTGGAGCATCTAAAAGCTAAACTATACAATGTTATATGTAGTTTTATGCGATTACATAATAATAACAATGATGAATGAAACGTTGGAATGTTTATATATCTTGCTGTTATGTAACTAATTGCTTGACTGGTAAAATACCAACATTGCATGTTTTTCTTTTAAATTTCAGTAATAATGAATATTTTTAATCAATCTGCTGGATATTTTATCTCTTGACTGCTAAAATATTTATATATTATTATTGTTATATTATTGTTTATATTTATATGATATAAACTCTCTTTTTTTTGTTAAAATATTTATATAATATAGACTCTCTTTTTTTTGCTTGGCTGGCCAGCCCAAATGCAAAGAATAATTAAAAATCTAATATACGTAAAAGTAGGAAAATATATACATAAAGTTGAAAGATATACGTATTATCGTAGTAAGAAAATTACATTATACCCTATACATACGTTATACGAAATATACATTGTGTTATATGTTATTTTAATGCGCTGCACTTGTCTAATGTTTTGTCACTCGCGTAAGTGTTCTTCGGCACTGCTTAAAACTAATTTACACAAAAAATTAAAAGTGTGGAGATGAGCTTATAGGTTCGCAAACGGTTGAATTCGATTTTTTATGTACAGTTTGTTTTTTACCCGTTGCGTCTTCTATTGTGCAATTTACTCCCTCTGTACTCGTTATTGAGAAAGGATCTTTGTACCAAGGATCAAATTTTGTTCGGTTTTCGTTGTTTATTACGACTAGATCACCGGGTTTAAACTGTAATTGATTAACTTTTTTATCGTATGTGAGTTTACGCAGCTCTTTAGTTTTTGAGATATACTGTTGAGCGCGAATGCTTGTTGCTTGTATCAGGTGTCGAACTTCCTGGTAATAAGCGTCCACATCGTATACAGGGTCAATTTTCTCTCCTGAAAAATTTTCGAGCAATTCCGCTTCTCGTGCAAAAACTAATTCGAATGGAGTGTAGTTGTGATATGCGATGGGCGTAGTGTTATAACAGAAACTGTAATATTTGATTAGTTCGTCCCAGTCGGTTTTTGCTTCGTTAATATACATGCGTACATATTCGTTAAGGACTTTGTGATTTCGCTCACATCCTCCCATGCTTTGACTATGATACGCCGTTGAAAATTTGTGATTTATGTTTAATAACTTTGTCAATTGGTGCAATACTTCATTCCTATACTCTGTACCCATATCTGTTCGTATCTCTTTCATTGGTCCATATGTGAATATGAATTCGTCCATTATGGATTTTGCAATTGTCTTTGCTTCCTTATTTGGTACCGGTATTATTTTTACATATTTTGTTAACTCGCATTGGATCGTAACAGCGCAGCGTATGGGTTGTTTTTAAACGTTTTCTGGAATGTCGAATCGAAACTCGAAAGCTTTCTGTGGAGTAGGTGTAATAATCATAGGTTCCACATGAGTTACTTTCTTTTTATTTAATTGGCATTTGGCACAATTTCTTACATAATTTGCTACATCTCTTGACATTTGTTTCCAATGATACTTGGTTCTCAATTTTTTGAGTAGTTTATTCTGTCCACAGTGTCCTCCCATAAGTGGATCATCGTGAACTTGTCTAATTATGTTTGTCTTCTCGTCGCGACTCGAGATAACAATCGGATCCTTATATAAAATAATATTTAGATTGTTCAACACCTTATTTCCTATTTCTTTTAATTTATTTATTGTGCACATTTTAAATATTTGGTCGTCTGCTTTTAGCTTGACCTTATCAATACCATGATCGCTAGCCATTGATTCGAGCTTAGACAATATTGTGGCTAGAGACATATTGCCATTAGTGATCATAATTTTATTTCCGTAATTTCCGGCGTTGGAGCGACCTTTTCTCCTCAAGACTATTCTAAGATAGTTGGGCTTATTGTCGAATTTTACCATAGGTAGTTTAGTTATACTGAAATTATCTAGGGTTTTTAGAATTTTAAGTTCTGGAATATGAACTTTTGGCTTTTCGATAATTTTTGTTTCTACGCGTCTGCTCCCACATTGTCTTTCCCTTTTATGTAGTTTACTTTAAAGTCGAACTCTTCCAAATCGAGTCTCATTCTGGTCAATTTTGACGATGGATTTTTCATTGCAAATAGGTAAACAAGTGGTTTGTGGTCGGCCTTGACTAGGAATGTCTTCCCGTATAAATAATATAAATAACCTCTGAAATGATTTATTGCCCAATGTATAGCGGCTAGTTCTTTCTCTATTGTTGCATTATTTGCTTCTCCTTTCGTAAATGCTCTAGAGGCGTATGCAATGGGTAGATCTTCTCCCTTGAAGTTCTGCGATAGAACTGCTCCACATGCCTCTTTCGATGCGTCCGTAGTCAAAATGAATTCTTTACTAAAGTCGGGGTACTGTAGAATTTTTGGGTCTATTAGAGCGGCTTTTAAAGTGTTAAATGCATTTTGGCACTCATGTGACCAGCTAAATTGAACATTTGTCTTGGTAAGCATATTTAACGGCCTTGCAATGAGTGCAAAGTCGGGAATGAATCTACGATAGTAGTTACAGAATGCAATAAAACGTTTTGCTTCGTCGGCTTTCTTCGGGGTTGGATATTTGTTTATTATATCGTAATTAGAGTCGTCTGGTAAGATGCCTGCGCTTGTGATTTTGTGTCCTAAATATGTTACTTCGTTTTAAAAGAATGTACATTTTTCTGGATTTAATTTTAAGTTGTGTTTCCTGCATGTCTCAAAAACGCTTTTTAGATTTTTAAGGTGGTGGTTTTTCGAGCAACCTATTACTATGATGTCGTCCATATACAGAAAAGCTTTTTCAGGTGTAATGCCTGCGAATGCGACATTCATCATTCTCTGAAAGCTATTAGGGCTAACTTTTAAACCGAATGGATTTTTCTTCCAGCGGAATCTGATGAAAACCTGCTTTCAGATTTAGGGTTGAAAAAAATTTGGCTCTTCCTAGTTGATCTAATATGTCGTCTATTCTAGGTAAAGGGAATTTATCAGCCACTAGTTTATTTTGATTTATAACCCGAAAATCTACGCAAAGTCTCCACGCTTTTTTGCCATTTGGTGATTTCTTTGGAACGAGTAATATCGGGCTGTTGTATTCCGCTGTTGATGGTTCAATAATTTTGTCTTGTAGCGTTTTTTGCACTTGATTGTTTATTTCGTCTTTTTGAGCATGCGGTATTCTA
Source organism: Pissodes strobi (assembly GCA_016904865.1). Taxonomy (NCBI): domain Eukaryota; kingdom Metazoa; phylum Arthropoda; class Insecta; order Coleoptera; family Curculionidae; genus Pissodes; species Pissodes strobi. The sequence continues at coordinate 70,907 of MU184964.1, read as the reverse complement.
TAGTTCTTGATGTACACAGGATTTTGGTCTGTCAATTTTAATTTTTGTTTATAGAAGTTATTTGCTGTTAATTTGTCCATACTTAGAGCAAAAATGTCGGAAAATTCTTTACATAGAGCAATGGTTTCAGTTTTTGCTAAGTCTGGTATCTGCTTGTTTAATTCCTGTTGTAAAACTGATTCTCTATTTTCTATTGTCGTATTTATGTTGTAAATCTGATAGTTTTCTAAAATTTCTGTTTCTATGTATTCGCTTTTCATTGTGACACTTTCGAGCGTTGTGTTTAAAATTCTCACAAAAGGACTTTCTTCAGACACGATTGAGGATGCTATAAAAACACCTGGGGACATTTCTTTGTTTAAAACCACTGAACTTCCTTTTAGGCGTTTCAGGTTTTTTATTTTTCTTATTATTTCACATCTTGGAGGAATTGTAAGGATGTCTTCTGATGGGCCTGAGTAGATGGGTAAGTTGACGAACCGATTTCCAATTTTTACGGCTATCGTCCAATTGGCATAATCTAGGTGACATTGATTTTTTGCTATGAAATCTCTACCTAGGATTCCGTGTGCGGGAATAGGAAAGTTGTCGTTGACTACATAAAATTTGTGACTTACTTGATATTCTCCGAAGTAAAGTTTTGTTTTTGTAGTACCTATTGCCGCTGTCGCGCCATCTGTGACTCCTTTTATTTTGCAGACTTCGGTTTTGTTTATTACTTGCAGTGGGTTTATTTTCTTTCATTTGAAAATCGATATATCTGCACTAGTGTCTATAAGAAGTACAATCTTGTCGTTTCCGGTCATCTCTGAGTTAATAGCTACAAAGTTCGAAAGTGTGAGGTCCAAATTAAAGATATTTACGACCCCCTTTCTGGACGTCTCTGAGGGTCGTCGGAGTTTTCCGTGTTGTCTACTATTGTTAGCTGCCTTACGTATCCGCCGTTTCCTCTAGGCATATACTGCTGGTTTCCTCTGGCTCTATTCGCATAATGATTGGCTCTGCCTCTGTAGGTATGACCATTACTATTGTGATTCTGTTGTATTCTCAAGTTATTGTCTTATCCGTTGTACTGTGCGTTATTTGGACGATAATTACCTCGATAATTACCTTGATAATTACCTCTATTGCCTCTTCTAAATGTGCCATGCCATTTGATCGGGTAAAGTGGTCTTGTGTATAGCACTGAGTTTGTTGGTGTCTCGTCGTTTATATTTAAGAACTTAGATAATGCCTCTTGGCAGTTGCTGAATGTTCCGGCTTCCATGACCAATTTAGCTTTTTCAGAGGTTGAATTCGTTATTAGGGCCTTAACTGTTGCGTTTGTAGCGTAGGTTTCGGCTACTGCTACCGGGACTCCTTCGTGGATGTATGCTCTCTTTAGCTTTTGTGCCAGGTCTTCGATCTCTGTGGCAAACCTAGATTTATCTTTGTTGCTCTGTTTGAGGCCAAACAGTTTGGCACCGGTCATTTCTGAGCTTTCTACCCTAATTCCTGCTTTAAGTTTGTCTATTATTGAAGTTAGGGTGTCACTTGCTTCTACTAGGTCTCTGGCTTTCCCAATTAGTCTTGTCTTTATGTAGGCTACTGCATTGGCTTCGTGGTTTTCGGCATTTACTTGTAGGAGTGCAAGGGCGTCAATGACGGTCTGTAATTTGTCGGGTGAGCCATCGAACTCTACTGGGAAAATTTTGCTTGCTAAATTGAAAAATTCAGCGTTTGTCATAGCCATTTTGCAATCTGTTTGCGTATCCTCTTCTGATTCTGCTTCTTCTATGTCCTCTTTCAATACTTCAGGGTCAATATATTCTATACAGGAGGTAGAAATCTTATAAAGGGCCTTCAACACTTGATACGCTCTTATTACTTTGTCCCTTATTGAAGTGAAAAGTTTTTTTAACTATAAGTACTTGCTCATCGCTTCGAGTTTTGTGAACTGAACGAACAACTTTGATAAATTTATTGTACAAGTTTAGTAAGTTATCACGAATTTCTGTTTTAATGCTTTCCGCTTTCTGTTTTTTAAGAATCCGCTTTGATTCATTGATAATAGCAATTTTTATGTCCTGTATCCTGGACAAGGTCTCTTCCCACTTTATATCGTTCATAAAATAAATTACTAGTATTGCGGGGATACTATGACTTATGAAGTAAAATGGTTAAATAGGTAAAATACTGTGCAAAAATAGAGCAAAAATAAAATCAATAAGATCTATACGTAATGTTACAGTCGTATGGATCCCCCAATAAATAGTCATAGTGTAATGGTATAAATATCATATGTGTAAAATAATTCGTAATAATGTAGATAATAATAGTGATAATACATTGATAAGAATAATATAGATTATAGTAAGGATATGGTAAAACACTGCTACTAAAAAAAATGGATCTCCTCTGCTATTAATAAATAGTAAAAAAAAATAATATGCTGAATAAAAATGTAAAATCGTAAAATAAAATAGTTCACTGTTCAATAGTCACGCAATCACTTAGATTTTTCAAAAAAAATGTCTTACTCATCCGCAACTGCTGTCCTTTTGAGCTGCTAAACTTGGGCTGCCTGCGTCCTGATGACCATACTTCGAGATAGCTGTCGCTTCACCCCCTTCCGGTAAGCTACTCTTAGCTTTAAGAATAGGACTGCCATAGCTGCTGCCACCAAAGCGTACATCGCTATTCTCATGTCCATCGGCATCCTGATTTGATCCTGCTCTACTATAAAGTTGGCGTTCACCACACCAGTATCGGTGACCTCCGCCTGCTTAGAGTTGGATTTGCCCATATTACACTGGATTCACTGCGGCACACTAAATACTTATGACACGCATTGCAAATGGCAGGGTCGCCATGTAGAACTCCTTTTATACTATCGAATAAATAATCCAGGTTACTGTAGAGTTCTGTATTAAATTTTACTATAATACATCAGATGGTAAAGCTACATGATGTATATGCTTATAATCTACGTACACGTAACAATGTTACTCAGTCTTGTATTCTCTCTCTATATATCCTATATTGGTATACCGTGTCAGGTATCGCGTTCATTCAAGCTAAACAATAATACTACGTGAACTGCGTAATGTAAATAACCTTCGTCTAGACCTCGAGCTAGTCGGGATGTTTTAAAGATCTAATTTGTGAAATACCGAGTGTTTCTTGATACACTACAACCCCTTGTATAGTCACGGCAGTACGCTAATCCCATGTTGTATCCTGGTACATAGAATTCTGTAGCTTCTTCTCGGTTTAGCCAGTGTTCGCAGATGCACAGTATATGAAATCCCTTTTGATGAACATATATTTGGAATTCATCTTGTTTGTTTTTGATGGATTGAACATTTTGGTAAAAAAGTTTTATTGATTCATGTGAGGTGCTGGGGCAGGTGCTTCTTGTTGAGGCTCGATAGTCATTGTTTTCCGATCTAAAAAATTACGTCCCAGACCAAAATTGAATCGTTCATAGGCTAGTCCCTTTGGCCAGAAATCTGACTTATATATGACTTCTTTTAAGTCTGGATTTACACGAATCATGAAGCGCAGTTTTGTGGATTTTTGTAATTTGGAGATGCATACTTTAACCTGGATTTGGTCAGCTATTTGTTATTTAGAGGGAAATATAACCTTTAGAACCGAAGTACTAAATATCTCAAAAATAAAATAGTATATTATTTTATATGGAGGAAAAGTGATACTTTTCATGGCGCGCTCGTGTTTAACAGCCGAACGGAGTGAGGCTGGTAATAGAGAGCAAGCCATGAAAAGTAACTTTTCCTCCAAATAAAATATGCTGTTTTTTCTTCAAATGTCGACAAATTAATGCAAAAAGTCTCTTTTTAATAGTAATAATAAATATTATTAAAGATAAGTGGGTTCGCAAGGCGGCTTAGACCGGTGCGGTGTCGGTGAATAGGCTCAGGTTGTTGCTATAGTAATGTAACATAAAGCTGTCAGTGGACACTGTCAACAATAATAATTATATTTTTAAATTGCGTCTTCGATTGAGTTTTAATTCCGTATTGATAAGCAGTTATTGGGTAAGTTCGATTAAATAATAACCAGTTTGTTCCTAAATTAGTGATTTTTAGAAATGCAGTCACACATTGAGTGATAAATACGAATTTTAGTTTAATAACTCTTGAGTTGTTGACGCTTATTTTGATGTTTGTTTGTATTGTATCTATGTTGCTATGATAACACTTTTACCTCCGCCGGCGGAAAAGTGAAAAGTAAAGCTCCGGCGGAGGAAAAACGAAACTTCACTGCCGCCTACACAGTCGAGTAATGACGGATTTACTGACGTTTGAAGAAAAAAGAAATTTTTGCAAAGCATTTGTAAAGAACGTTTTCTTTCAAATTGTCCTGTACAATACCACAATACAATTTTGTTAATTAAGAGTATGCATATCTGTGAATAATTCCTCCAAATTTGAAAAAATAATAATAATAAATCGCAAGGTTATTGGAAATAGATAAATGTGGTCACTTTTTTGGCTCATCGTGTATAGTGCACCACCTATCCTAAACCTAAACTTAAATGCTTTTAGAATATCGAAGTTTGTAAGTTCATATATTTACGCTTGTCTATGTATACTTTGATGTTGTTAATTTCATGTTTTTGTTTGGGTTAGTTTAATTACTTAACTAACACATCCTAAATAAACCAATTTTTTCTTCAAACGTTAGTAAATTCGTCATTACTCGACTGTGTAGGCGGCCGTGAAGTTTCGTTTTTCCTCCGCCGGAGCTTTACTTTTCACTTTTCCGCCGGCGGAGGTAAAAGTGTTGTCGTAGCAACATAGATACGATACAAACACACAACAAAATAAGGGTCAACAACTCAAGATTTATTAAACTACAATTTGTATTTATCACTCAATTTGTGACTGCATTTCTAAAAATCACTAATTTAGGAACAAATTGGTTATTATTTAATCGAACTTACTCAATAACTGCTTATCAATAGGGAATTAAAACGCAATCGGAGACGCAATAATCTTAAAAAAATAATTATTGTTGACAGTGTCCACTGACAGCTTTATGTTACATTACTATAGCAACAACCTGTGCCTATTCACTGACACCGGTCTAAGCAGCCTTGCGAACCCACTTATCTTTAATAATAATTAGATATTACTACTATTAAAAAGAGATGTTTTTGCATTAATTTGTCGACATTTGAAGAAAAAACAGCATATTTTATTTGGAGGAAAAGTTACTTTTCATGGCTTGCTCTCTATTACCAGCCTCACTCCGTTCGGCTGTTAAACACGAGCGCGCCATGAAAAGTATCACTTTTCCTCCATATAAAATAATATACTATTAACGGCTTGCGTATTTTTATTACGTAGGAAGTTGCATGGATATTTGAAATTTTTTCCCATTTTCTATTTCAAGAAAAGATTTTTCACAGGGTACCTATATTTGAATATTTATCAAATAAAACAAAAACATATTAATTTAGGACATCTATGGTTAAACTACATGTTTATTTAATAAAACTTTCTTTGCTAAACTAAAGCTGCCGTGTGTTTATAATATTCATACCAAAATATATCAGTTTTTTCATCTAATGCACACATACACAAAACTGTGTATTTTAGTTCGAAAATGTGACTATGTATGACGGTCAATATGACTGTGCAGTGCTTGCACTGCAGGAAAAACATGTTAAGTAACGTCGAAGCTCAATGTGTGGCACTGGCCGACTGCTTGAAGAAGAAACAAAAAAAGAAGCGCAGATGGATTGGTTTAAGAAAACTTCAATAGATTCTAGAATAAATTTCCTCTCATTATCTTTTTCTTTGGAACCATATTACGACTAAACAAAATATTGAAATATTGCTCACATACGACTCAATATAATTCATATTGTACAATCCACAGACCACCTGCAATCAATATCAGACCTTTTTTGATTCATTGCACATTCCTCCAATTTTATACACAAGAGGTTAATATTATTGTAAACTACGTTATATTGCAGAATAATAAAGGCCTAGACGGTTAATACATTAAATTTATGGCATATGTAAACATCTTAAAGTGGCCCCTAGACGGTCAATATTATTGTAGAGTATATTGCCTAGTATTTTTGGGAGGCGACCACCGACAATGCAATATTTAAAGCAATCATGTTGCGTGTAATTGAAGTGCTTGCCGGTGTTTATTTGACTTGTGTGTGGGCAGTGCCAGTGCACTGGCCAAATGGTTGGAGAAGAAAGTAAAGAACCAGCGCAGATGCATGAAGGATTGATTTCTAGAATAAACTTCCTCTCATCCTCTTTTTCTTTTGAAGCCATATTAAGTAACTATTTTTGTCACACTAGGTTTGGGATACGACTAAACAAAATATTGAGCAATATTGCTCACAGACGATCCAATATAATTCATATTGTACAATAAATATCAAACCATTTTTGATCAATTCAATCAATATTATTGTACAATACTTAAGCGGCCCCCTAGATGTTCAATATTATTGTGCAGTATAGCATTGTACAATAATATTGATCGTTTGTGTATAAAATTGAAAGCTTGTGTAATATATTGAATTAGTCAAAAATGATTTGATATTTATTGTACAATATGATTTATATTGAGTAATCTGTGGGCTATAATTTCTTTAGTCTTATTCCAAACGTAGTGTAATGAACTAACAGCTATATTTTAATATGGCTTCAAAAGAAAAGGAGAATGAGAGCAAATTTATTCTAGAATGAATTGAACTTTTCCTAAACCAATCCTTCGTCCATCTGCATACTGCATCATCTATGGTCGCCTCGGAATAATATCGGACAATATATTGCACAATAATACTGACCATCTTTTGGGCAGACCTATATTTAAATTCTACATACTGGTGTTTTGAAACATTTAGATTTGGTATCTGGAGTACATAGGTGATAAGTGGTCGACTACCTGTAAGTGTGCTTGTGTTAATATGGCTTCAAAAGAAAAAGAGAATGAGATAAAATTTGGTCTAGAATGATGTGAACTTTTTCTAGACCAATCCTTCGATCATCTGTGTTTATCTTTCTTTTCCAAGCAATGGCCACACAAGCACCTTTGACGTCACTTAATATGTTTTCCGTACGTCAATATCACAAAGTGACGTAACCCAAAAAAAAATGTTTGACCACCAACGATAGAAGTGAAATTTCTTCCTTAACAGCTATAGATACAGTTGAACTACTAGAATTATTTCATGTCCTCTCCCTTTCCCATCGTTCCCACTTACACACGTAGATGGCAACGCTACCACCGAACATTATGTTAATGTTCGGTGACGCTACGCATTTATTTCAGTCGTCATTTTTTCACTAGCGATAATATTAATTACATTTAAAGTAAAATAGTGAATAAATTATACATAATAATGTACTAATTAGGTACATTAATATGTATAATTTATGCTTAATAAAGAGAAGGATATTCAATACAACATGCTCGCCTTTTTATGAAAACACTTAATAGTTTCAGTGTACAAATATAATATGTACCTATACTTACCCAAGAACGTTGCCCTTGTATGGTATTCTATGCGATATCCGTAAGGAATTATTTTCAGGATTATAAAATGTTAGGATTTCGTGTTTAGTCTCTTGAACCAAGACATTCAACCAGACGGATAAATTTGTACCGATCATGTGCATAAGTCCAAACCTGGCGGCTACTTTATGTTTGTAAACACGCATTTGCTGAAAAAGAAAATTCTATAAATATGTTCTTATACGTATTTGTAAGTCATCACGTCGTATTATTTCTAAGTAATTAAATTTTGTTATTTAATTTACCTACAAAAGTCATTCGTTTTACTCCAGCTGTAATAGTACATTTTACTTATTTGTTATAAATACGCAGGTTCCTCTTGCTTACATACTATAAGCCAAATAAAACATTTGTGAGCAACTATATAAAGTAAAGAGAAATATCATAAACGTGCAGAGATAGGCTAGAGGTGAAAAATACGGGTTTTCACTATAACCAAGTTTATTGAGGTCTTCTTTGAGAGCATGGTGACTACTTAAACAGCCACATACGACTTTTCTGGTGCATGGCGAATACCGTTTTTTCATCTTTTTAACGAATTATGACGCTGATTATTCAGAACATCCGTTACCTTCCTAGCCGGCATCGGCAATCGGGCAGATATACAAAGATATGGAAGCAACATTAACCCCGCGTTAGTATTGTGAAAAAAGGTCAGAACGTGAACAGCTATTTTTTATAATACCTCTCTGAAAACTATCCTTTTCGACGTCTCTGTAGGGCAAAGAAAATAAGTTTTTCCGGTGCACCCGCAAGGGAAACGTTTTCCGGTGCGGGCGCACGGGAAATGTTTTCCCGTTCCCTAATTTTAAGTCCTAAATTTGCAGTTATTTAGTTACAAAATAAGCATAAAGTATAATAAATTGGGTTAAAATTAGACAGCGATGCAGTATATAAAATTAATTTAATACATTTTAGCGTCAATAGTCTAATTTTTAAGTAAAATTATTTTCTTTATTCTGACCTTACTTGTCACAAATCATCAAAACTAGCTGCCTACTCAATCACAATAATGCATACAAACATATTTCCATAGCAACGTTTGATAAATATTAGATACCTGGGTCTTGCTTATCTTCCAAGTTTGACGTTTGCTTATATTTTAATTCAAAATGTATTATGACATGATTTTGGATACATAAAATAATAGTAATTTTATGTTTGGGTTTTGATTTCAGAGAGGTATTATGAAAAATATCGTTCATTACACGTCCAGAAACAGCTTTTTCCGCGCTTGCACAACTTCAGAAACTGTCTGTCGTGCGCGCACCGGAAAAGCCTAGTTTCCGGACTGGTAATGAAATATACTATTCTATTTTGTAATCAAAATGATTTCCTTTCGACACTTTTTATTGGTTGCACTAATATTAAATGATGATTCTTTTGCGTTTTAAGATCCTTTACACAAGTAGAATACTATGTAAAAATCGACTTCTCCTATTGGTCAATCCGTCTCGTATTACAATATGTCTTCGTGATGCAATCAATTTGCCGCAAGAGCCCTCGTGGCCGAGAGGTTTAGATAGTTGGGTGTCACCTGGACCCCGTTGCTTTTTTTTAAGATTATGTTTTCAAACACTTTTTTTCTTGATTTTCGGTATGTCTTGGGTTAGCACCTGGTTAGTTTCCATTTCTTGAGTCCCCGTAGCGAGCGAAGCGAGCGGAGGGCCATGCGGATCGACCAATAGGAGAGGCCGATTTTTACATAGTGCTGTACTTGTGTAAAGGATCTTAAAATGCGTTTCCTTTTATGCAGGCAGGGTGACCTAGTTGAATTTACTTTTTCGCCATTTCAAGTTAATATTTATTAGTGGAGAACGAAATAATCTACAACAGCCAAACTTTCGAAGATTAAAAGAGGGAATATGAACTGAACATACCAAAAAATCGCATGGATCCGATTGAAAATACCGACGGTCATTATTTACTATTTTTAAGAAAGCAATCACAAATTCATAAACCGCAAAGCTGTATAAGAATTTTCCATACAATATAGGGAAATGAGGAGAAGATCGTGGTTAAACTGAAATGTGCTGAAATTAGTGAAGAAAGTCCAATAGTTCAGCAAGTTTACCAGTAAATCTATATGAATTTTGAAGGAATACGTTTTGCAATATATGGACATGACGGCTAAGTAAAAACTAAAAATATATAGATTTATCCACTTAATTGCCTAAAATCTCATTAAAATTGATACGAAGCTGGAAAAATGATTTACGATTGAAAAATGATGATTAGAAACAGATTTTGATGGATTTGATGACATATTTCGAGGTAAAATTTTCATATAGACGCATACAGTTAGATTTATTTTTCGAAAATTTGAATTAAAACGATTTGAAGATTGAAAAATCGGCCATAATCGGATACTCTGGACATTTTTCAACCTATATAGGAGAAAAAAAATACTTGTAAGCGAGCTTGTAAGTCACTGACAAATGTGTTCATATACACCTCATTTAACAGCTAACTAGCAATAAACGAGATAAATCAAATACAAATATGAAGTTGCTGATACTGAACATACCTATCCTATAAATAAAAATTAACGAATTTTTATCTTCAGACTGTAGCATGTAATAAATATAACAAATCCTTAATCTTGCATTGCTAAAGTTTCCTCTGTTTTCGTGCAGTCTTAAGCACACACCTATTTTGTATGCATTTTTACAACTAATCCTACAACATTTGCAAGCACCCATGGTTCAACAATGATATTAATTAGGTTTATAAGACGTGATGGTTTGTTTAAGTTCAAGCATTTGCCCATCCAGCACCTGCAGAGCAGATAGCGTGTCGATAACGTCGTAACGTCGATAGTCGGTCGCGATTCATTCATTGTCGATCGTGTTACAAACTTTTGTATATAAATAACCACCTCCTCTCTAGAATATCAATTCTAATTTTACTCTTTTATTAATTTGAAGCTTATTTTTTAGTTCTATGGATCATGCACACATGCCAATACTGTAGGCTTACCTCATTATTTAGAAATATGAAATACATTTGTATAAATATAAAGGCCATTCTCGTGGCTGGAGTAAGTGCTAATAGGACGTTGTGGCATTTTGTATTTCTCTCTAGTTCAAAGTACTGTCCAAATTCTAGTCCTGAATATATCATGCTTCCTATTCCAAAGGCTGGAAAAGAAATATATAGAGCGATTTAAGACTAGCAGATCGACCTCTAGACGCCAAATTTTGTCTAGCTAAATTATGTATCGATAAATTGATATTTTGAAATAATATGTTGATATTATGTTTCCTTTCTATTAACCACTGCCTATTTTTGGTTAGTTGTTACAACTTTTAAACAAATGACTTATCGGTGTACGCCTTTTTGCATTTTTGCAAGATCATTAGTTAATTGCTCCTTGATAGAGTAAGCCAAAACTGTTTTGGGCAAAATAGTATTGCTAAATGATGTTCTTGGATCATTCAGAGTATAGAAGTTATAATTTCTAGGTGCTTCAGCTAAAACAATTAATCAGCACTATATCGAAATATAAAACTTATAGTAATGATTATGAATCGAAGAGCACAATGAAACTTTGCCAGAAAACATGGCTGAAACTTCGGTGGCACGCACTAAGATGCCATTTTTTCAAAGTTGCTGTTTTTGCTTATACACGTACGCCGAACGCGTGACACTCCAACACTAGACGCTTATTTCTAGAAAATAACCTTTAACAAATAAACAGAAACCAATAAAAACGTGGAACTACACAGCGATTTAGCCTTTCATACGCTTCGCATTAGAAACAAACCACTCTATGTTCATTGTTTTTTAAACGATTTTTTAATTATAACTTGTCTATTAATTATTAAGATATTTCACAATGAAAAAATCTAATTATTGTTAGCAATAATAGTCCATGAAATTTTTATCAACTCAAATCAAAATATTCGGCATGATAAAAATCTTAATGCAGACGAATAACATATCAGGGATTTGTAATTTTGAGAAAGCCAAGTTTTCAGAATTTTAATCATAACTGTTCTTGCTTTTACTCACCACTGTAGGTATTGAAAAAAATTATATTTTTTGCCTCAAAACGAAACCCACTTTTAAAACGAAGCACTTCGATCTGCATCTCAAAATAAATGAGCATTCATTTCGCTAAATTTTCATTTCCGTAAAAATTACTCGAATTCGATGCTACGCTACGTAGAGGTTTTCAGTAGTAGATAAGCGCAAGAAATTTAGTTTAAAAGACAATCTCCCATTTTAGCTAAATAATACTGAATTGTTCATTTTGAGCTAGTGAAAAAGACAACAACTATAATTAAAAAGTACGAAATAAACGGTTAAGAATAAATAAACTAATTTTGTAAAGCAGTATAGTTTGGTATCTTCTTATCGTAGAGCATGCCAGGCATTCCATAGACAATTTTTTTTCTCCAATTTTTTTAAAGCTCTAGCTATTCATTACTTTGCAGTAAACCTATTCCACATCTGGATAAACGTACTCAATCTATTAATAATACAGCTATATCTTAGTAGGAGCATTAACATGAAAAAGATCATACAAAAATAACGTATGTGATGAGTTGCTGTTGTCACAATTAATGTTGAAATCATTAGCCAAAACCATGTTAAATTGAAGACAAAATTTAACCAAGAGTGTTTCTAGCTTGTCCAAAAGACACACTGAGGAAAATGGCTCAAATCAACTTTTGTTTTGGACGGCGTCGATTTACCATTATATAACATTACATATCGAATATTAAAATGTTGTTGTAGTTTAGAATCACGTTAAAATTATGCCAATAAAAATCGTTATATTACGCTAAAAAGTATAGCGACTATACAAGATAAATTGACTGCAAATGAACAGTAATACTACTTTGGTTATACGAGTTGTATATAAAGCAAAAATTCAATAAATGTATAATGGCAAATCAAATATTTCATAGCATAATGGTGATCTGATCACCTAGCTAAATGGAGACTATTTACTGTTATACGACTGTTGTATACCAATAAAGTTAGAGATTGTTGTTCGTAATCTTTATGGTGTATAGCTCACCATTTGCTATTTCAATAGCTGCCGCTGCGGCTGAATCCACGCCAAACAGCAAGAAGACAAAGCAGAGTGACGGCTGACGCAAACAATTTGCCGATTATTTACCACTTAATTCAATAAGGAAATTAAATACCAATCCCAAGTAGGAAATTACTTTTGTAGGAACTTCATCAAGTCCACATGAGAATTTGTTGGGCAAATTCATCAAGAGTCGAAAAATTTCCTGATAATCTGTTGGGTTTAAAAATATTGTGGGAATGTTGTTTTGTGTTTGAGTAAAATTTAAGTTATTTTGATTAGTCAAAAGATTAAATTGTTGACTGAATATTTCTACAATTTCAGAGGGGTTATTTATTGTAGTATTTTCTAATTTAATTGTTATATTATTTTCAGATTTTTTTTTCATTAGTGAATTTATTAAAGATATTCCAAGCTGTTTTTGATTTATTTCTTGAATTTGAGATTTTATTTTGATTTCTAGCTCTGTTTTAATCTACCATATATTTTCTGTATGATTTTGTTTCTTCTTTACAGTGTAAATATACTTGTAGACTATTTATATGCTTGTACCAGACACAAAGATCCTTCCGATAAGCATTTGACCCTAGAGGTACAAATTGGGAATGCTCTATTAAACCAATAAAAAAATGTTTTATAGAAACAGTTGTACCTGTCATCAACCCCATCTGCAGAATAACCTTCCCCCCAGGACTCATTATTAAGGTAACCTATGAAATTCACAATGTTTTGATCTGTAAAAAACGTTTTTTTGCAAAGACTGGCCTGGCCCTTGCCTAACCATCAAAGCCCTGATTCTTAATTCCTGTCAAAAATGATCAGATATGTGTGACTTTCGAACAACACACGTAAGTTGCTCAGGGTGCAGATTTGAGAAAATATTGTCAACACGAGTAGCAGAGGTCGGTGTAACCCTCGTCATCCCCTCCACGTGGGAGACCATGCCGTATGAACCAAACAGCTATGACAGAGAAAAAGCAGCATCATTTTCCATCGCACAGTTAATATTAAAATCACCACAGACTATTAAAAACTTATTAGTTGAATATACAGAATCTAAAATTTCACTTAATCTAAACAAAAATGCATCAATATTACCTTTTGGTGACCTATAAACACATATTAATGTTATTAAAATTGAATGCAGTCTACTTTCAGAAACACAAAATTCACATTCCTTTTCTGCACAAGGTATCCTGGGATCTAGTTTTGTGATGCATCTACTTCCGGACCAATCTGTTTTGGTAAATATAGCAGTCCTCCTCCTGGACTGATCTCCCTAGATGAATAATTTTGGAGCAAATATTTATTCAAATTCAAATTTCTAATGTTGTCATTCTGCAACCAATGTTCTGTTACTCAGAAAATATCCGGAGATAACTTAGTCGTTCAATCAACTTACAGTTAGTTTCACTTATTTTATTCATTTCAGCCGGTTCCGATACGTTATAATCAATTTTAATAGATTTGATTGGTTTTGGTTAGTCGTTTAATAAACTTTCGCCTAGTTTCATTTAGTCTCAAATTATTTTGGTCATTTGAGTCGGTTCCGATACGTTATAACCAATTTTAATAGATTTGGTTAGTTTTGGTTAGTCGTCTACCCAACTTTCGGTCTGTTTAACTTATCGACTTATTTTAGTCATCTGAACCCTGTTACGATACGTTATACTTAATCAATTTTAATAGATTTGGTTAGTCGTCCAATCAACTTTCGGTTAGTTTCACTTAGACTCAACTTATTTTAGTCATTTGAACAGGTTCCTATATGTTATAATCAATTTTAATACATTTGGCTAGCTTTGGTTAATCGTCCAATCAACTATCGGTTAGTTTCACTTCATCAATTTATTTTAGTAATTTGAACCGAATCTGATACGTTATAACCCATTTTAATGTATTTGGTTAGTTTTGGTTAGCCGCAAAAGTTCGGTTAATTTCAGTTAGTTTTAACTTACTTTATTTTTTTTTAATCTGTTCCGATACATTTTAATCCTTTTTGGTGCTTTTGGTTAGTTTGGGTTAGTAGGTTAATCAACTTTTGGTTAGTTTCAGTTAGTTTTAGTTTATTTTTGTCATTTGAACCTATTTCGTCCGCATAAACCCTAATCCAAACTAACATGATCTCTCGCGCGTATGACGTCATGTGTGGCAAATGTAGCATGCACTTTTTCGCGAATTGATGTCCCATAACGGGAAAACATGTAATGTAAATAACTCGGCCAGCATCAATAGAATACGTTTGTTCAAATGTGGAATAGGTTTCCTGTTCCTGCAAAGTCATTAATTCAAGGCTTACACATTACTAAATAAAAAACGATTTTAAACCCGAAAAAATGAGTAGAACTTTAAAAAAATTAGGAAGAATTGTCTTAGATATGCCTGGCATAGTACATTTGCCTTGGGAGATCCCCTAAATGCCTCTCATGTTACAATCCTTAAACTATTTGAGGTGGCTTTCTCTTTTTAATGCCGAAAATCAAACAAAATTTCTGGACTACCAAAGAAATTCGAGTGTCAGCTAGTACGCTTTTGAAAGTAAAAATATTGTACCTACTATATACAGGGAGACATGCTGCCACTTTTCCAAGGCTAATACTACGCTAATGAAAAGTGGACGTGGAGTCTGAAACGGCTTTGTCCAAGTGAAATTTTTGGTATGCTGGCTTAAACTTTTCGATATAAACGTATTGGGCATAAATCGAATTTCCGGGCGAGATGTTGAACAAGGGTTAGTCTTGGACGTAACTCGTATGGACTATTTCATTCTGCTTAAACCGCTTTGCCTTTCTCTCCAATAACAACTAAAATAGAGGCATATAGCTTCGTCTAAAAGATTTCATTTCATCAGCCGGACGATTTAAAAAACACCACGACAATAAGGCTTATCAATTAAACTGTTAAGGAAAGAAAATTGCAACGTCTCCAAATCAGGTTTAATTGAATTGCATGAAACATAAATTTACTAATCACTCACAGAACTTGCGATTTTAGTCATCTGATGAAGTTCAACTCTATGAGGATAAAGTTTGCTGTATGTTTTTATTCGCTCGACCGTAGGCTTACGACGGGCATTGGCACCTGCTTCATGTTAGAATAGTTGTGGTTGAAAAACCATAGTGTCTAGAGTTTGAATTCTGTGCTTTTCAGTTTGAAAAGAAACTAAGAGTTTTTACTAAATAGTAATTACCTTTTACGTCACTTCAGTCTTAAACCGATAGGACTCCTTGGGTTCAGGTCACAGGACGTAAGTTTTAATGACACTGTTAAGGTTTATTTTTAGATTTCATCCTTTTGAAAACGAAGGCGGATTTGTGTTTGAGGCATAACGTCTTTTTCGGATTATTCGACTTCCTTAAGGCCACCGAACGGGACTTTCTGCCGGTTTTCACTTGAGAGTATAAAATTGGAGTACCGTAAAAAGCAATACTTTTTTAGTAGAGAAAGAGGAATCCGCCACGACAATATAGAACATATCTGAAAGCTAAGAATTACCGTAAATTGTGCAACCGCAACTTGGAGTACTTAGGTAAAGCAGGCAAAGGCGTTACGAAAACTTTATATAATGTATGATGCGTCAAGGCGAACGTTATAAAATGTGTGACACAGTGAGGCGAACGTTACAAAACGTATGATAAGGCAAGGCGGTCGAAAGTAAAGAGGCTCGTCCACAATTCAAATCAAGTATGGGATAACTATCTTTTATCTTCGTCTCTTTCAAGTCATCTATACCGAACTCGCCTATTTTTTTTGATAAAAATTGATCGTCGAACGGGTCGGGGTTTAACGTACAGTATGTTCTAAAATTCGTGTCAGGGAATTTGTATAAAATAAAAATGTATGGCATGTTCTACCATTCGTGTCAGCGAATCTGAATGAAATAAAAATATGATTTTATTATTGAACAGAAAGCATTGGTTAAAATACGGGAAGAGAGAGTTATACGTCGTATACCCAATATACAGTTCAAGCCTGTAGGCCATTATGAAAACGATAAATTTAAGGTACTACATGCTAGGCCCCATAATAATATAATAAAATAGAAATATTTAAAGAAAAAATACGAATAAACTAAACGCAAAGTTTTGCTGATATTCATTTAACATACTTTTTAAATATTAAACGAGCAAAATCTTTATGTAAATAGGTGTTCGCTATATTTCCTCATTATTTGGAAGATTTTATATTAGGACTCATTAGCGCCAACACAACAAGGAATAAAAAAAGTGCTTCCTTCAATTCACTCATTTTAAATTTATAAACTCAAACTAAGATTTTTGGAGTACCAACATGATATTTGCTTACCAACTGCGCCCATCCTAAGATAGAAACTTCCATAATGATTTTGTTTTGATGTAGACAGCGACGAAACTCTCGACCGAAACTTGGGACCTTCAGAACTTGACACGCTTGTACTGCTGGAGTCATTATCCGATTCTTCATCTGTGATTATTTCTTCCTTAGTCACTCCGGACTCTGTAAACAAAAATTTTAATATTTGAGTGAATATTTTTTATATTCGGTGTATCTCGATTAAAAACATAATTAAAGACAATAATGGTTTGCAATTCGTGCATACCCATTCATATTTTGGTAATCTCATAACAAACTATGTATCTACAATGGAAATCTGTTATTGTTCAACATAATATAATGTGCGCAAAAGGTCAACCTCGGCAAGAATTTTTATTATTAATATCTGATTAATACTGCCCTAGTAGCGACTTGTGCTTTAAGTAGCACGGAGTCTGTGAGACTCCAAATGTTAACGGCGCATATCCTCATGATCATCAGAATTTATGGAATAAATGTAATAAACATAGTAGTTACATGAAAAAGTTTTATTGATAATAATACAGAATGTTTCACTTACTTTAATATTACTTTAATAAAGATGAACAAAATACATTTTAATCCTAGCTTTTGCATAAAAGTAAGTCTTAAAAATGAAATCTAAACGTTTTTTAAAAAAATTAAGAAAATTAAACAATGAGTTTTTTTTAACTAATTGAATCTATATCTGCTTTTGTACAGGACAAGCATGAAATCTTCGCGTATTTTGGCAGGAGGACAATAAAACCACAATCTGTTTTTGTTTTTGCACTCCAGGCAATATTTTCTTGTGCTCTCTGGTATTGCTAGTGGTTGTATAGTATCATCAGATGTTCCAACAATTTCCTGTCTTCTTTGCCGCACAGTCTACGGTTAATTCTTTTGGATTGTACATCTCCGTAAATGTGGGTTCTTTGTTTCAAATAATTTTTTGGATAAGGATGATTGGCAGACGAATAACGCGACCGTTTATTCCAGTGTATTCAATAGTATAAAACAGATCACCATGGGCCATACATAAAACCGTTTGTCGATATTTGTATTAATTTATAATTATTATAAATAAACAACTGGAAATCTGTTTTTTTTTGCTTAAAAAAGTTAATGAATGAATGAACGCATGGACGAACGTTGGGTACAAAGGCTTCCTGTGAACACTTTACACTCCAGAGATCCGCTCACTGAGGGATAATTTTCCATGTAAATTTTAACAGTTCTATCATGTAAAGCACGTATGGCAGCATTAAGGATCACTACCATAAATATAACATTCCAAATCTACACACTACCTGTTATCTGTGGCATCCGACTGCAGGAGCTGGTCGTCCGTATTACGTTACACATTGCAAAAAACTGGTTAACAATCGACACCTCTTTTTGTTGCATTGTGCAACACGTTTTTCTTATTGAAGTTAAAAGTAAAGATTTTTAATTAAAAGGAAACCTAGCACCGGAGAGTCGTGTTACAAATGCCCGGCCCCGTTAGTGAGGTCGTAGAGCGCCACCAGTTTTTCCCAACTAAACTGAAAAAGCTCCGCTGGTGTTGTGCATGGTGACGAGGCACGCTTATTAAATCAAAGGAACTCAATCTTAACTTAACAAGAAAACACAATCTATAATTTAAGGAACAATGTATTTGCTACTAAGTATTTTTTTAAACACAGCAACAATACTACGGTAAAATTTGCAATTTTAAAGACAAAGGAATGTCAAATGACTATTAACGTAATTGATAAATCGAGTATAATATGGAGATTGTAAGGAGACCAATTCTGTTGTTAACACTCGGTACTGTATGCCTTACAACTAAATGCGCTAAATACTACAATCCGAAGTGATCACTTTGGTTTACCTAAGCTTATTACATATATGTGAGCGTGTGCTAATAGCTGCACCAATTTTAAATGTAGCAATAATAATATGTAGCGATGAACGGCCAGAATAATTAAATCAAATGACCCGATAAATGGATAAAAAGAATAAAATTAGAATAAAACTATTGGTAGCTTGGCTGTCAATGCTTGATTTATATTCAAATATTAGAAACAATTATTAATCGGCTAGAAAAATAAATGATTTTATGCAATTTAGCTCTTTTGAGGCACAATCTATAGTGCAAAATTCATTATAACAAATCACAAAAAAAGAAATAATAATACAGATAAGTGCTTCTGTACGATATCGATTAGATCCGGTCGAACTCTCGTGGAGGCGCCGGGCGCCTGTTGGTACTGCTATGGCAGCAGCAGAGGACTCGGCAATAAAATTGGCCCAGAGATAAGATTGGCTCTAGGGTAGCCGGGAGCTAGAATCTGTAGCCAGGTGATTGACTTGGCCCGGAGAAAGGACTTGTAGCCCGGTAATTGAACTGGTAGGCCTGGTAATCGAACTGGTAGCCCGGAATTAGAACTGGTAGGCCTGGTAATCGAACTGGTAGCCCGGTATTAGAACCCTGCAATAACCCAATACGGATTAGACAAAGCCCCTTCTCTCTTTATCAATGGACTTTCAGTGACCATCAGCAAATAAAGGAAATACTAAGGTACAGACAACTTGAATATAAAAAAGATAGGTATGAATCACCCCTAAAAGAAAATATAAACTTCCCCATATGATCAAAACTAAAGTCACATTAAAATAAAAATTCAGATTTGATAAAATGGAGTAGATAAGATAACCCATGGAATGCAAATGGTGGACAATGTACAAAAAAAAGGATAACACAGATAAGGCCATTAAATCGTTAATTTAGACAAAAAAACTGTAACAATAATTACCTTGCTCGTGTGTGCTGGAGATTCGACGGTCTGGGTCTTGTAAACGAGCTGGAAAAGCCTCTGGAAACAAGGGAAAATAGCTTTTAGCAACATGGCAACCACGCGCTTCACAAGCAATAGGAAAAAAAAATAATTCCAGAGAAAATGCTTACCTAGTGCAGACGTTAAATCCCGATAAATCGGTCGTGTCAAAACACAAACAGAAATCAACACAATATATTCCCAAAGAACGGGTAGAATTAAATCACAATACTAAATGTTGAAGTCTCTATGACTGCACTCAAGCAGAAAGCTTCTCTTCTCACCGAATGGTATATCTAGAAGGAATCTCTTTTCGTTTCAGTCAATTTGCCTTTCTCCTCCCACGAGATTAAAGAACTACGTCAGAACAGCAAGTAGGGAGGAGCTGAAAAAATGCCAACTGATTCGATACAAAGAATAATTCTAAGATAATAAACGACTTAATTCCCATTTATTATGCTGGTAGAACGACGGCGGGAGCCACAATTGATGCGCTGAAATTAAATTGTTCAAGAAATACTAGAAGATGTTCCCAAACGAAGTGATAAAATTTTAAAAAACGAAATCGACAGAGGCAACCATGGGAAATAGCCCATTCCTACTACCCAACATTGCTAACAGAATATTACGAAAGTTACAACCGGTCGCGTCGAAAGATAAATATGAGATACCAAGCCAGGCAGCGCGCAGCGGTACCAACAGGTCATGAAATATTTAAACTGAAAATAAAATATGAATTTGACGAATCTAATGAAGCGTAAAAGCAGGTTTTATTAACAGAATTCTTAAAAATATAAACCAGTTTGCTGGCCGTTCTACGGTAATGTAACATAAATTAAGCAAAGCTATCCTAATAACCATAATATCCTGTTTTAGTGATTGGATCAAACCTAAGCGATCTGTGCTTCGCTTATCAACTAAAATAAACATAGTCACAAAGTGTTATAAAAGCTAATACAAATATATCGTTAACCTATATTTAGAATAGAGTTAATTTACATTAAGGAGTACGGCAATTTTAAGCTTATTGACAACAAATCGAATAAATAAATTTAGAATTAATTAACCGATGAGTATTGACCTCTTTTCAATAATTCTTACCGCAAAATACAGCATTTTGTTGCTAAACGCGGCGCCGGTGTATAAGATGAAATTTAAAAATATTTGACACTGGCCAAATCGGAATGTTACAATGGTAAGAAATTGTTTTTTTTTTCGCAAGAGGTAGAGTCAACAAGCATCACTGTTGTGAGAGCTGGAAATCATTATAACGTTCTTATTTATTTCTTTTTTTAACGTAAGAAAGATTGCCATATTTTTCCGGCATTCAAATATGTTTGAAGTTATTGAGCGATTTTTGACTTCTGTAAACTCTTTTGGTAACCCTTTCCTATTTTTTTCGAATTGTCACGACGAAGGTTACGTTATGATCCAGAAGCAATTTTGGACCAAGGGAACTGAGGAAAAATCAATTTTCTGCATTTATGTTTCTTGCTGATCATGATATGGATCGGACTAAATGCTCGACAATATCACTAGCATAATTTTTTTTACCTGAAATGGAAATATTAAGGAAGTAGAGCATTGCAACTAATCGGCCATACTTTTTAGGTTTTGATGACATATACTGCCTAAAATTGCATCGGCCTCAAAATCCCTCCAGCATTTCATATCTAGTTATATTTTGTAAGATGGACTAATGCTTATGACAATTACTTGTAAACTTATCAAAATATAAGGAATTGGCGCAAGTTTATCAATTTTCAATCTTATTTCTCTCTCTTTTACTATGAGTATCAAACCGTAAATCTGTTAAAAGGAAACGGAACCTTTGTTTACTCATCGTAAGCCAAAACCTTTCTAATCATGTTCCTTTTCTATTCTAAAGCTCATCAAATGTCCACTTACTACTTTTTAGCCAGCCTGATAAATATAGCAAACCAATCATGGTCTTTATTTCAAAACTATCGGTGTTCATGCAACCACGATCGCTTGTATTCCAAGATCGAGTTTTTATATTTTGATTGGTGTTCAGAAGTGATCGATGACTGTGCTTTGGAGCCCATAATAAGATGTAAATCACGTCCAAATTTGCTTCAAAAGCAAAAAGGCAATGTCTTAACTTAATTAAAAAAAGTGAATTACAAAGAATATGTCAAATGCAAATTAATATCCCATTTAGTAGAATAATAATTGATGCATCTACCGACAGAATAGATCATCATTCAAGCCACATGCCCATTACTATTAATATTGTAAGGAAGAATCGATCGTACAGCTGGTCTAAAGGTGTGTATAGACCAAGCCAACGATAGATAACGAATGAGATTCAGCGATGGATACCGAATATTTATTGGCCTTCGAGAAGAAACGTCCATATTGCATTCACTGTCTGTAGCAAACATTCGTTGGACGCGAAACCACCAATATCGATGTGTGAATGGATCACGAAGAAACTGAATTGTTGTGATGCATTTATACTTATCAATGAAGAAGAAAAAAACAAAACGCAAACAAGGTGGTGGATGACGACATTATTGCGTTCGTTGGCAGAACCGTCTACACCGCATTCGTCGATTCCCTCCACTTCTTTTGATGTTACCGACACTCTACAGCTGGCGAGCGAAGGCCAACGAATCTTCGTTGGCTTTCGCTAAACCGTCCAAATTGAACAAAACTTCTTCGAATAAACCCATTCGGTGATAAGCGTTTAGCACCGGAATGGATTTCCTGCTTTATTGGAAAATTGCAGATTCCGCGCATGGGCATGCGTAATGCGTGTAAAGCTTATGGCAAGCAAGACTTCTAATTTTTGGTCAATTATTGCTTCCAGAGCCTGGTGGTCTAGTGGTTAGATGGCTGCGCTTGTGAAACTTGTGATATGACGGCGTGAGTTCGATGTCGTATGTCAATGAAGAATGAAATCCATTCTGATGTACCCAGCCTCTTGTTATCCGGTGGCGTTCGTTGGCCTGGTCTGTACGCACCTGAAGAACAACCCATTATTTTAGCGATACCTCGGAAACGAAACTCTTGTAACAACATTATCCGAAAAGACTAAATAGTCTTCTCGGACATTATCATTAAAAATATTTCATCAAGGATTAGAAACTATGCAGACAGAAGTGCTGAGTGATTGACTTTACTAATTAACCCAAAACTAAAGTGCCTATATTAGGCTAAATTCCTATAGAAAAACTAACACCATAATGTAAATATTTTTATCAATTTTGGAGTGGACTATTTTGGACCAATAAGAAGCAAAAAAAAGTTTATGGTGTTAATCATATTTTGAAAGGTTCATATGGTGCCCACACATGCAATCATTGCAGACTATAATGATCATAGGCGTAGGGCAGCCGAAAATATATATGTGTTCGGATAATATATTAGACAATACTAAACCTATAAGGAAAATATGAAAAAGTCCGTCTACTGAAAATTTCACCCACCAACCAGAATATGGGTGGAATTTAGGAGCGAATGAAGCAAAGTGTTAAAATAAAATGTCCACTCTGATTAACAACCAAACACTAATGAGCTGGTCGTAATTGTATTTGCCATGTGACTCTAACAATTTTGAAGCTTTCAAATCTAATCATTTTTTTTATCCGGTATATAAAATCAGAAAGATAATGTTGCTGAACTACCAGACAATATTAAGGAAAATGGAAAATACTGGCGAAGGTCTCCACAAATTATAAATGTGCTTTGGGAGAGGTGGATCAACGACTTTTTAAAATTAGACCTCTGAGAATAGTAGGCGATAATGTGCGACGACAATATATCATAAAACAAATGAAAATTGGAAAATATTGGAGAACTTTTCTGCCAGACCTGATGGACGTCTTCGAGTATTGCATAGAAAAAAAAATGGATTATTTTAAAGACCTGTAAGAAAACTAGCCAGAATAGTTCTGAATAGTAAAGAAGATGCTTATCAGAGAGAGTAAATGGTTCCAAAGGCATATTTATTTATTTTATTTTATTTTGCTTATATATTGTTATTTTTCATGAATGAAGAGATGAGAAGAAATGGATTTTAATAGACGTCATACTACAAGTTAACTCTTTGAATACAAATAGTGTGAAAGAGCCTGAAAAAATGCCATTCTGACGTTCATTGGATTGTCAGATACTTATCTGTAGTTGTCTGAATGACTTGCTAAAAGGTAAATAATTTTTATAGCCGCATGTAAAATGAATTTCGTCTTATTGGTGCTTGTATCTTTGGAATTAATTGGAGAATCCTCGTCAGAATATGTTCCAAGACGATATGGTCAATATGAGAAATCTGAAATCTTGGAACATGAAGAACCTAGAGATATTTTAAAAGATATGAAGACGATCTTTCTTCCGGAAATGGTAATATTTTTCAAACAACCACCAAGGGAATCGCGTCAAAAAAGACATTATGAATGCCATATTTTTGGTCCCAAATCCGAATATTGCCATGAAAAAGAAGATAACATATTGGATCATGATGACTATAGGGATATGGATGAGGAGCCATACGTGAATTTAACTACAACAATTTCCTCGTTATCCTCACCAGATGTAAAGAATGTTAGTGATGCAGATAACTCAAATTCTGAAGACGATAATTCCGTACTGGTAGTAAAAGTAAATATAACTAAAGCTGATAACCTCAAATTTTCCAGTGACAATGGAAAAATAATTGAAGAAAAATGCAAAAATATTGGTGGAAAAGACGAACAACAAATATTCTGGCATAATCAGATGAATAAAGGCGAAATTAGAACATTGCAGAGTAAGATAATTATCTAGTTATAGTGGTGATTTTGATGGCTTTTAGTAAACTGGTAAAATTTGAACCGCTGGCGCTGGTCACGCATCCTGGAGATGATTCCTTTTCGCGATGATACCTGTGATAGTTTTTAGGTCCTTTTTTAAACGAATCGTAAAAAAGCAGCGACTGGCACTAAGTTGTTTCAAATATTTAGGGAAAGCAAAAAAATCCTTTCTATTTTACTGTCGTATTTTTAAAGAGCTTTTGATATAAAATGACTTAGAATAAAAATATGCTATATTATTATTACTTCCAACAAATTACAATTAAACTTAATCATTTTAGTCGAAAATAGTGGACGAAATGTGAAAATGAGATTATTTAGGTTGATGACAAAATAAATGAAAAACAAAAAGGTTGTCGAAAAACTTTCCTCTGATTCCTGGCCAGCGTCCTAAAGTATGTCACTGTACCAAAAATCATCAATCATTGAAAGCAGTTGCACCTAGATGATTTTCTATAATTCCGATAAATCAAACAAAAATATATCTATCATTTTACCTACCATTTTCTTTCTATAATTTTACTTTTTTATTTGTTAAAAAGTTTGTCTAATAATACTATTTTTTTAACATAATTGTCTGCTATTCTAGTATTTATCTCACTAACAGAGCGGCGAACAGCAAAGTTAAATAGTGAGTAAACAACCAACTCAGCCACAGAGCCTGTATAGAATATTCAAAAAAGTATACCGCAATATTTTAAAGTAAGAATCAACTAAGAAATGATCACCGCGTCATCGGTAAAACGCTTTCTGTCTCACTTTAGATTATTTCTGTTCAATGCTTGCCGACTTTGTCAGGTATGACGCTCGTGGCTTTATCTTAGTTGATTCTTACTTTACAGCAAAAATTCATTGTTCTTTTGGGCCACGCAGTAGAAATGAAACTTCAGCCGTATAAAACAGAAACGGCGAATAGAATAGCCTACAGGCCTGCCCGCTGCACAGTGCTTCTGTGCTACCATACCAATACTTTATCACATGTTCAATTGACATGTATAGCATGTTCTACCATTTGTGTCAGCGAATTAAATAAAATAAAATTATTGTTTTATTATTTAACAGAAAATATGTGAGGGGGGTGTCGGGAGGGAGAGAGAGAGCGATTTATATGTCTTATACCAATATACAATATACTATTGTATCCAACCTTATTCGCCAATTGCGCTTTCAGCGGGTTAGCCTAGCTCACTCAGTCGTTTGTGATTTTATTCTTTTAAAGGCGTGGGTTGCAGTTTATGACAGTTAATGACAGATATGACACTAAATTTTTACTGAACGAAATTTATTAGAAATTCTGAATTCTTATAGCCTAAATACAGTTCCCAAAATAAACTCCAGGAATACAAACAACCAGTTTATTTAAAAAATACTATTTGGATAGAACAATGTACTTTCTTAAAATTTAGAAGATTTTCTGAGTACTGATGGTTAATCTTATGCTAAAGAATATTTATGGAATATCACTTAAGCCACAAGTGGTAATTAATGTTCAAATTACAATATATTAATTGCTTTGTTAATTAAGTTTCATCTTGACGCTTTAACACTAGAAATTACAACAATCAAGTATCAATTAAACAATTTAGGCCTGGTACTCACTGCGATTAAACTTCAGATCAAAAAGTAGCACTAGTTATGGCACTTTAGCAAGTTTATAATCAATAAATTAACACTACTAATTACAATATAAAAATCTCAATAAATTACCTCGATGCCAATTAAAGAGAGGAGTTACCTTTAGAAGAACATTTCAATATTACCCAGTTACTATTGCTTAAATATCTAACGTTAAAATTTGCGAATAAATATCCACTTAACTACGCTTAGCGTGTTCCCTTGGCAGCTGGAATATAGAAGAGTTCTAAAATGTCTCCAAAATGCTAAACTAAAGGGATTTACTGAATAAAATATATAGAAATAAATATAGCCGCACCAAATAAGGAAAATTGAGTTCAATTGACCTATATCAAGGCGAAACGTTCAATAATTAAGGTTTAAGTAAGTTAAGTTAAATTTCTGCCATGGATTTTACAGATAGATATAATTCACTTAATATAAATGGCAAAACCGCCTTAATTGTACGATATAAATTTAGATAATACCAAGACAGGAAAATTACAGTTTACTGTAGGAATATATGTTATTAAAAACACTAAATAAGTTCAGAGAACTAAAACTCAGTATCTCTGGAAGTAATATTTCCAGTAGGTGCTTCTCGGTAGATTATATTTTGCCTTTTCACTTGAAAAATTAAACGTAGTAGCACGATAAATAAAGAACAAAGCTCAACGTATTAGCTGTGCTGATTTACTATTAATTGAAATTGATCCTACCAGACTTGACGATGTGTTTTGTCCTCGGTAATTGGAAGACCTAAGCAAGATACCAGTCGGGATAACCCGGCTACACTAA
This sequence comes from Pissodes strobi, assembly GCA_016904865.1. Lineage (NCBI taxonomy): Eukaryota > Metazoa > Arthropoda > Insecta > Coleoptera > Curculionidae > Pissodes > Pissodes strobi. Next base: position 43,953 of record MU184964.1, on the reverse strand, counting down.
ACTCTCCGTCTGGTCTAACCTGGAGAAGACGGCTGGAGTCCTACTCATGTAAGGAAGCCCCCCAAAGAAATGGTCAGTGATCTCTCGGAAAGATTTAAATTAAAAGGGTTATCACACCGCTCTGCTCGCAACAGCATAGCCGGTACTCTAATAAAAGATACGCATTACTATGCTTTGTAATTTTAACAAAACACGTTATCTGGCAATTATCAACCAGTAGTTGAAACTTAACCGCCACAAGGCCGTAGGTAAATGCTGAACGAGAAGGCTTCAACTTTTCACCTCCTGCCTTATATATTGTATTTTCGTACTCATCTTCGGAAGGCGCCTGCTGTCAAATGGGTCGGAGTACTGAAATCCACTCGTAATAGTAATGTTGTGATTATCGATAACACAATTTAACGGACACACAGAGAAAATGGCGATATAATATTCAGGTACAATTACAACGTTACGGGGTATTCTCCATTTCTCCTTTATGCGGATGAAGTTTTACTTCTGGTGTGTGACCCAGAAGCCCGCTCAATTTTTTTCTAAATAGAAACGAATTTATTTTGTATATAAGCAACGAACATAATAGCGTCTACTCTTTTCTATGTGAGCATAAAGCTAGATCAACAATGTTATAGGTCCGGCTTAATTCTTATAAACATATCTTTTAATTTTCAAATAGAAGTTGTTTCTATATTCATAATCAAGTGCAGTGTAGTGGGTTCATATTACATGGAAAACTCTGTACTAACTTGCGAAAGCTAAAACTGCATTCAATTTTCATATTTTAATTTTTTTTGCAAATAACCATTAGGGTAAACTATACAGTGGCTGGCCACTTAAAGATCATCCTTCAATTTTTTGATTGATATTATAATAAAATTGCTTTTGCAACTCCTCTAATACAATTTTTAGGTGCTTTTGACTTTTTTTTAAGACTACTATTATATTGTTTTAAAAATAAGATACAATTTCAAAAAATAAAAATATATTGAATGGTGAAATATAAATATAGTTATTGGCCAGTCTATTTATATTATTAGCCACTAGAGAATGAATGTTTCGCATACCTAATCAAATAAATGAAAAACAACGATTGAAATAGGTAGATACTATTTAATTTATTATTTTAACATAGTAGTGCAAACAAAAAGCAAATTTTCAAGGTCATAATTTGGTTAAATACATTTTTTGTTTTCAAGGCAACTTTTACTAAAAAACATTTTTAACCCATCTCTGTGTGTGTCCATTTTTATTATGCACTTATTATGGTATGTTCTGGAACAACCCCAACATTGAATACCCCATGTTCCAAAAGTGATATTCCCAGTACAAATGAGGCAGAGTTTTCAACAGCGGATATATTATTCGGTAATTCAATGTATTCTGAATATTGCTTATTATCAGCATCCTCGTCATCACTAAAATGTGCTTTAGGCGCGATTGTTAAGTTTTTGCATCCACTCGGACCTGGCTCAACACTTCAGAAAGTGTCCAGTTGGCGTTCATATCTTATAGCTTCCATGTTTGTTATAACTTTAGTTTTTTGACCTGATCTTTATTTTTTTCTCCTATATCCTTGTCATTCATTGATTTTCTTTTTTTAGCTGTCTTCTTTTTTTCCGTTTCGTTCAATTTAACTTCTTGTTGATTTAACAATCTGGCTGTTTTGCAGGATTCTTTTCTTTCTTCATCTAGCCTTTTTGAGTTCAACTTTTCCATCTGACTATTTTCCAATTTGTACTAGTTAAAAGGAAAATAATCTTTTGCTGTCCTTTTTTCCTTTTCTTGCTGGAATCTTGGACCAAAGTACGAAATCACGAATATTTTTTTTTATTATTTTTTTTCTGTCTTCACTTCTAGTGTATATTTTATTTTGGTCCACTTTAATAGTTTCTTTTTCGAAATCTTGGTCTTCCGGAATAAAATACACCTCTTGTATATTTCCCGTATTTTTTGATTGCTCATTTAAATTTATTTTATTGGTCAGAACATCTTCAGGAATAAGTTTCTGTGATGTCCCTTGTAGTATTAGTAACAGCTTCATTCTTCAGCGCTTTACAATTTCTTCCAGTCCTATATTAGTATAAGTTTCTGAGTGTTTTTGAGTATTTGTATTGAGTGTGTTGTCTTCAAAAATAATATATATGTTGTCTATTGTCTATTTCAGGATTTGTTGACATATTATTATCATGGGATTTTTTAAATCCTCTATAAAGTTTATATAATGATAGAAATTCATCATTGTTGTCGATGTCAAAGTTTTCAATGCATTTGAAAATGTTAATTTTCTCTTCCCCAACGATATTCTTGAATTGTCCATAAGAAGAGAGCCCATCTCTTCCACGTTAGGATTGTCTTCAGTACTAGGATTTGCGGATTTTTTTTTTATCCCAAGACACTTCGTATAGTCAATACCTGAAGCATCCCATGGATACAACTCACTAGCTCGAAATCCATTTTTATAGTAGTAGCTTTAGTGTATTCTTCGATAACATTTTTCAGGACCTGAGCAAATATCTCTGGTCAGATTGTCTTGGGGATTTTTTCTTCGGAAATCCAATACAGCTTTTTCCACCCCGCATTTAACGGTTTAAAAGCAGCGACATCAGCTGGCTGCATTATACGTATTGCATTTTGGTAGAATGCTATTAGAATTATTTCTAATTATGTACAGAGCTGGCTTAACTTTAATGTCTGATGTGTCGAATGATCATCAACGAAAAGAATTATTGGCAATGTAACACCAACTTTTTTTAAACAGGGATGAACACATTACCCATATATTCATAAAACAGTTCTACCTTCATCCAACCGTTGTCACTGTGGCCTATTCCCCAAGTATAATACTAGGAACTGAATTCACTATAGAGGCAGGTAACCTTTTATATGGGTAAATAATCATAGGATAAGTTACTTGACCAGCCGCAGAGAAAGTGAATATTACAGTGATATTTAATTTTGCTTGCCCAGAGTCTATTTAGTATACATTCCTTGCCCCGCGAAGAGCAATAAATTGGGACAAAGAGAAATAGATGTCTCGTCCCCATTGAATATTCTGGTGACAAAATATAATCCAGATCTTTTTCTTTTGAGATATTCTTCTGCCAAAGTAAACCACTTGCGTATACCTATTTCTGAAATTACAGAGCTGTCTGACATGACTGCTTCAGGTGTTCGATGAGTCAGAATTGGATGACGCTTGAGAAAAGCTCGATATCAACTGTCTCCGAGTAGAATATTCTCAAATGGATTTTTCCATGGATTTGGGTCTAAAAAATCTTTAACGGAAGCTTGGATATCAAGTTCTCTGACTGGAAAGCCTTTTTATAATTTGTCAAGATCCATTCTTCCAAAGTGTTTTCCTCTACGCTCGTAAGAACAGTATTCGACCCCAAAGTAGTTTTAATCATAAACTTGTTACTTGTCCTAAATTGTAGTGATTGACGAGGTACATTAAATGTTTTCGGCGCTTTTCTTTGTGACATTCAATTTTCAAAAGCGTTTAGTGCCCACAAAACACCTTACTTATTCTAAACATGGTTAAACATAATCAGAAAAGTTTTCATATAAAGAAACATACCTTGAGAATTTTTCCTGTATATCTCAATAAAAACATTAGAGTAGCAAGCACGGTTCCACACAACTGCTAATAACTTTTGGAGGTTATGGGGGGGGGGATACTACTAGTGGGTATCGCGCATAGCGCATTTGCCCAGTAAGGTCCCCGTCCGGCCTTTTCTAGAGTTGCTGCGACCTTCCGAGATAGGTTACACCCTTGTTGGATCAGAGGTACTATATATTTGGGCTCCTCAAAAAGTCGAGCATATGCTCTCTTGAAGGCTCCGACTATCACGCACTTAGCAGGCACAGATAGAAATGATCCCACGGGAACATTCGGTCTTCCTCGGGGAGAAACAACAGTCACTGAACGATAGCCACGTATTCATCCAAAGTGGCAAAGGAGCCGCTACAAAACGCGTGTTGACTCGACCGAAGACGAAACGGAAGTCCTTTTAAAGGTTATGAAATGACAGAAGGATTCTGCAGTGTTGCCACTACACTTTAAAATAGTCGCCAAATAAATGCGGCAAATAACTGAAAACAGTAAGATACTACTGCTATGCCAATCACTGCATGGTGGCCAATCGCTGTATAGTTTACCCTATTGTGTGATTTCATTTAAAGTTTGTGTGTGGATTTTCTGTATATTTTTGCTTGAAAATGATGTAAATCTACTTCGATAAGAATATCAAGGAAAGAAAAATGTTCGTTAGTTTCCCTTCTAATATGTGCAGTGTGCACTGTGTATTAAGTTATTTTGTGCTAATATAATCTAGAGAATAGGTTAGAAAATGTTCATTATATTGATAGGGTAGAGTTGGTATGGTACGGCTAAGACAGGAATCCGCATGCATTCAACAACACGTAAAGCCATCTACTAAATGGTTGGTTAAATAACCCATAAAAGCACTACTTGTCTACGTGTAAATCTTTTAGTCTTATTCTATACCCTGTGAGAGTTAAATATTTGAGAAAGTAGAATTCGACTTTATTGTTTCGGTGCTGTTTTATCTATATTTATTTAATTTAAGCAGCGAAAACAGTACAGGTGAGTACATTTTATAAATGTAATAAAGATTACCTCTAGTTCCTTACTTTCTTTTTTCAACACATTTCAATTTTGATATCATAAAATTTTCAATACGTTTTATAATACACAGTCGGACAAAACGGGATAACCAACGGTTGGATAAAACGAAATACTACTCCGTTTTGTCCAACCAGTTGCGTATACCTACACCTACTGTTCCAATGAGTTTAATTTTTAATTCCCTTTCTGGCTTAGATTACAATGGGAAAGTAGAAAAGAGAAGCTACTTAGGGTGGGGAAAATATGCGTCAGACTGTGGAGGAAGTACTGGAAAGGAGAATGGGGTACCTGGCTTCCAACAATATGGGTTACCTCGCACAATTATTGAGGCAAGAGTGGAAAAAGTTTTAAAAAATACTCTCATTAGCGCACATTCAGCAAAAAAAGGACTAGTGCGTCATAAGCTAGTTTTATTTCCTGAACAAGAAGAAGATGTGGTGTAACATATTTTAATTGGGGAATCGCTACTTGGTTTCCCATTAAATGACTTAACGAAGCTTGGCTTTTCAGTTCGCGTATCGTAATGGCTTAGCTAATCAACTCAATAAGAATAATACGGTTCTACGGTTTCTAACCGACATCCAAACATTAAACTTCAAACACCCAAGCCTACATCACTTGCTAGAACCATATATTTTATTACGCCTACCGTCAAAAATTGTTTACATTGCTTGCCGATGTATTTCAAAAATATAGACATAGACATAGACATAACGTTTATTTGACCACATTTTGTACAAAATTTTACAATTGTAGCAAGTCAGATATATATGATGTACCGTGCGTTAAATTTATCTTGATAACATTTTGATTCGCTGTAACTTTTTTGTTTTTAAAGATATCAAGGTAAACAATAAAACGAAATGTAGGCTTAGTAGCCATGTTTTTTTCTAAGTTACATATAAAACAAAACACTAGCAATTTTCTGACATATAAGCCTACTTTATATTTGTTTAAATGGAACACCCTGTATATTACTACATTTTTGAATTCCCTAGAAAAATCTAAACACATTTTGTGTATAATATCCTATACCTATCTTTAGCTGTTTACCAAATATTGACAGTTGAAAGTCGGGTATTTTGACACTTTGACAGGCTCTATAATCTAAACCGCACAAGATCAAAGAAAACGGTTTGCACATTCCTATCTTAAGTTTTCATAAACTATCGAATGACAGTATCTTCGAATTTAACGCGCTGATAAAATTAACCGGAACTTTTAAACCTCCGGTTAAATTCAAAGCTACTATCATTCGATAGCTTATGAAAACCCAAGATAGGAATGTGCAAACCGTTTTCTTTGATCTTGTGCGGTTTAGATTTTAGAGCCTGTCAAATTGCCCGACTTTCAACTGTTAATATTTGGTAAACAGCTAAAGATAGGTATAGGATATTATACACAAAATGTGTTTAGATTTTTCTAGAGAGTCCATAAATGTAGTAATATAGAGGGTGTTCCATTTAAAAAAATATAAAGTAGGCTTATATGTCAGAAAAGTTACAGCGAATCAAAATGTTATCAAGATAAATTGAACGCACGGTACCTACTTAGAGAGTAAAACGTATTAAAATTCTACCATAATTAACATAACAGACAAAGCTCACTGTAGGAGCATAACACAGATTTTGAGTAAATATAAGTCAATAAAACGAGATTACTACATAAGGCAATAAAACAAACACGGAAACAAACATTAATTAAAGGTCAAAATAAGTTTGGGAATTTACGACATCAAAATATTCTGATATTGTGTAGAAAGCCTGCACTGTCAGGAACCTTTTAATAACAATTTTAAATATTTTGCCATTAAGAGTTTTTACAGGTGTTGGTAATACATTATACAGATTAATATTCAAAGAGTTCTTTAAAGATTTGCTCAGCCTATATCTACTAGACCTAATTAAATCAGCAGATCTTGTACCATAGCGATGTATATCCGAGTTAAGCAACAAATATCTCTTATTTTCATGAATTTGAAGTAATTGGTAAAAAATATATAACGCCGGAAGTGTCAGCACTTTCATATCAACAAAATGTGGCCTGCAATGGTCACGATGACTAGCCCCTACAATTATCCGAATAGCTCTCTTCTGCAGTCTAAAAATATGCAACAAGTTGGACGAGTTTCCCCACAGAACAATTCCATAGGAAATATGTACATGGAATAGCGAAAAATAGACATTCAGAATAGATTGCCGATTTAGGGTCGACTTTAACCTTCTAATGACAAATATAGCGGATGACAACTTACTACGTAGTGAATCCACGTGTGAAGCCCAGCTCAGAGTATCGTCGAGTATCAAACCCAATACCTTAGCGCTTTTCCCTTCAACGATGTCACGTCTTGTTGAAAATACTAGTTCTTGAGTCTTACTTGCGTTTAACTTCAAACAATTTTGCGAAAACCAAATATCAGCTCTTTGAGCTAGCCCTCTACTACTGTTTTTTAAATCGTGAATATTTTTGACATAACAAAGATGCATCGTCTGCAAAACATATGCACTTGTGTGAAGAGAGAAATGAGAAAAGGTCATTAATATATATACAACGAACAGCAAGAGCCCAAGAACTGATCCTTGGAGTACCCCACTGTTCACCGCAGCATAACTCGAAACGTCATCCCCAAGGGACACACATTGAGCTCTTGAAGAGAGATAAGATTGCAACAACTGCAGGGGTCGCCCTCTGACGACATAGCGATAGAGTTTTTCGATAAGAAGGCTACGCGAGCAGTCGAAGGCCTTACTCAAGTCACCTCAGAATTAAATCTACATGTTCTCCCCTCTCAAGGCCCTCGACTATGTCATGCGCTATTTGAACAAGGGCCTGTATCGTAGATCTGCCTTCTCGGAAACCATACTGTGAAATGTCAAGCAGATTGCTTGACTCAAAATAGTGGCCTAAATTATTTTTGATTAAAGTTTCGAAAACTTTTCCAAATATTGGAATAATGGAAATCGGCCTGTAGTCATCGACAGTATTTGGATCACTTTTTTAAAAACCGGGTACTACCCTGGACAATTTCAGAGAGTTTGGAAAACACCACTATTTATACAGAGATTAAATAAATATGTTAAAGGCTTCACTGTATAAGAAGATATATGTTTCAAGATTATACTGTCGTAACATCGTATGATGCTGAGTTTTTAAGTGAAACTACTGCATTCATAACTTCCTCCTCAATCGGTAGAAATGCAAACGATTTGGGAGCCAGAGGGATAGAAGATATAATCTCCTCTTGCAGATTTCTATCAACTGATATATTTTTAACTATTTCAGATGCAACCATTACAAATCGATTGTTAAAATCGCTAGCTGTTAAAAGAGATGCACTAATATAGTCTCGGCCATGATTTCTCTCCATATTAATGATATTCCTTACACTTTTCGCTTTATTTCTAGAGCCATTAATGTAATCACCATAGGCTTGTTTTTTAGCATTCACTATAGAATACTTATAATCCTTTTGCAAGAATTTATATATAGTTTTGGAGCTTCCGCTCTCTGTCGCATCCTTTAATAATTTTACTGTTGATAGTATTTTTCTCTTTTCCCATAGTTCACTAGAAAACCAGAGAACGGGGGGTCGATCAGATCTAATATCTTTAAAGGAAAATTTTTACAAATAAGGCTTTGGCAATTGGTATTCAGGAAAGTAGCCAAAAATTCAACAATTCCTGATTCATAGCATTCAGACCAGTTCAGAGCTTCAAGGTCCTGTTTTATAGCTTTAAGTGAGGCACTCGTCACTTTCTTAATTTTAAATATGCTTGGTTCAGAACACACATTTAAATCCAATTGCATAAATTGCCCATAATGATCCGATAAACATGGATCCACGACACCCGACACAAAGCAATGCTCATGGATGTTAGTTATTATATTATCTATGCAACTAACGGACTTAACAGTCACCCTGGTGAAGTCCGCAATGCAGGCCCTCATGCCAAAACCATGCAAGATAGAAACCAACTCGGACAAACCAGCGGAGGTGTCCAAAAAATTTATATTAGTCGCCGAGAATAATTATTTTTCCATACCTATTGAAAAAGCAATGGAGCAACCTGTCCAACTCATGCAGGAACGTGTCAACGGAACCAGCACAAGACCTATACAAAGTGACAATCAAAAGCTTACCCTGGCCAATCTCTACCGCACAAAACTCAGCATCCAATTCCCTACAATATGGCTTAACACTTATAGGTTTACACACAATATTTTTTGTCATACGCTCCCAAAAATAGCTATTTTACGGACTCATTTGAGTCCGTAAAATGCTTCTTTTTAGGCCTAGTCCCTAAAAGTCGTCATGGCAACTTTTACGCACTATTCCAAAATTCCTGAATATGTCTAAATGTCAAATTTCGAATGACATGACAAAATTGTCAAATAGTTGCTACGATATCAATTTCTAAGCTAACTTTGTCGTACATTATGATTTCAAAAATTATGGTAAATTTGCAAATTTAGGCGTTCTGAAGAATTGCAAAAAGCATATAAATAAAAATTAAATTTTGGGAGCGTATGACAAAAAATAGTGTTTGTCACACGTACCTAAATGAAGTTTTTCAGGACTCATCTGCTATTCCGGACTCGGCTAACGCCTCGTCCGGAAACAGCAATGATTCGTCCTGAAAAACTCCATTTTAGGTACTTGTAACAAAAATAGTATATTATTTTATATGGAGGAAAAGTGATACTTTTCATGGCGCGCTCGTGTTTAACAGCCGAGCGGAGTGAGGCTGGTAATAGAGAGCAAGCCATGAAAAGTAACTTTTCCTCCAAATAAAATATGCTGTTTTTTCTTCAAATGTCGACAAATTAATGCAAAAACATCTCTTTTTAATAGTAATAATATCTAATTATTATTAAAGATAAATGGGTTCGCAAGGCGGCTTAGACCACGGTCGTAGGTGGCCTTGCTTAGACCGGTGTCGGTGAATTTGTAACATAAAGCTGTCAGTGGACACTGTCAACAATAATTATTTTTATAAGATTGCGTCTCCGATTGCGTTTTAATTCCGTATTGATGAGCAGTTATTGGGTAAGTTTGATTAAATAATAACCAATTTGTTCCTAAATTAGTGATTTTTAGAAATGCAGTCACAAATTGAGTGATAAATACAAATTGTAGTTTAATAAATCTTGAGTTGTTGACGCTTATTTTGTTGTCTGTTTGTATTGTATCTATGTTGCTATGACAACACTTTTACCTCCGCCGGCGGAAAAGTGAAAAGTAAAGCTCCGGCGGAGGAAAAACGAAACTTCACGGCCGCCTACACAGTCGAGTAATGACGGATTTACTGACGTTTGAAGAAAATAACTATTTTCCGACATATCTACAAACGCCACCGTGAATATGATCAGTCCTATCATAATAGGAAACCAATTTGTAATCACACAAATTAACACATTTAAGAATACTGTCACGACACCAGTGTTCACTTATACATATTACGTCGTACAATTGCTCATTCGCAAAAAGCGAGAGTTCGTCAGATTTATTGGCTAAACCCTGAATATTCACATGAAATACATTCAAAGTTTGTTGTTGCTTACTCTAGGGGAGCCAATTATTTTGGGTCCATGTTTTTGTTTTTCAAGTGAAAAAACTTGTTAATTTTTGTACCGGTTGACCACAAATTAGGGTCCAGGATGTCAGTTGAATGAGCTTGAAAAACATCTACTTACCTTAAAGGATACCTAGAGTCTAGTCTTTGGCATGTCACTTTGGGGAACATTGTGCATAAATATGTTGTTAAATCTTGCTCAGTGCAAGCCGGGGCTAATCCAAATACATGATAGTAAACAAAGGCAGGTGAAGCCTTTAATTTACAATTTAAACCAGTATCTACAATGGTTTTTGGCCGGGGTCTCCTAGATCTAACAATAGACCAAGAAGACCTATCCTGTGTTTGGTCTGAGTTAGTTAGCTCACCAATAACTTTATGCGTTTTAGTTTTCAAGACAGCACTCGCCACCTCCTGAGAAGTGATGTTTGGTTTAAATCGTGTAAATTGCTGTACGTCGGAACCTGCATTATGCATCATCGATGAATATTCTATCCCTACTGCTGTTTGAACTGTTTGGAGACTCGGCAGTTTTCGTGCTGGGTACGACTTGATTTTGTTACCTTTTGCTGGGCGGTGACGAGTGATGGTGGCGCTTGCGGAACCGTATCACGGCCCGCATCTATGAAGTTCGGAATAACCGCGGCTGCGGCGCTCCGTGTATCTTGAATTTCGGAGCCCGAGCCGATAGGTGTGGGCCCCCTAACATCGTGAATAAATGTTTGTTTTGATTCTGCGGCTAACCGTTTAACCTCACTTTCGTGCTGTGATTTTAAGAGCGTGTTTATTACATCAAATTGTTCATTTGACTTCTCTAGTTCCTTGACAAGCCCCCTTTGGGAATCAGCATCAATTTTGGCAACCTTTCGGTCCGCTCTAAGATGTATACATGCAACCTCACAGCAAGCCACAGCCTTCTCCGACGTAATTTGATCGGATTGGGACTCATAAAACACATCCTGCTCAGAATTTATCACTAGAAACTTTGCTGCACTTTCACTAAAGGACGAAGTACTATTATCCGGTATTTTCCTAAACACTATATAGTTAATTAGTTCTTGTTTATTTAACTTTTTTAGTTCGTTTGCAATCGATGGCAATCCATCCACCGCCATGTTAACTAGCTCTTATAAAATACCTACTGACCGTATTTACCGTCGCCGTCGTTGAAATAGGTATAATGACAGTTTCGAAAAAACGATCACAAATGCTTATCACTGCATGGAAATAGACAATTATTGGTTATTAACGTGGCGTCATCGTCAGGATTAAAATTTACATGAGTGCTAGCGGTGCATTTATGCCTCCTATATATATTTACCCTATGAGTCTAAGGCAAAACCGAAACACCAGGAACTACAGCTCAATATCACTCAACAGGATAGATGCAGAAATAAATATTTTCAAGTTGGTTTGATACATTTATTGATTCTTCTGGAGCATCTCAAGATCATCCCGACCTTTTATTCCTAGACGGTTTTGCTTTCCACCGCACACAAAGCACCGCCTAAACAACAACTCAGCAGCATAATAGCATGAAAGCTATTAGTATCCATACCGTAGTTAATTGATTTAAAAGGGCCGGTAAACATCCACTAAATCCAGATTCTCTTCCCAACTGGATGTTCGAATCAGCTGAAACTAGAAATAAACCTGCGGACAACCACGCAGATCAAGTTAAGGGAAATATGGGTTTAACATAAATTTCGCGCTATCCGCCAAGACTGCCACCAATACCAATTTCACCATTAAGGACGCCACCATCACTACCAAATCGTGTTACATCGCTGGTGTACACATTACAGAATATTCGTGAACCTATCTCCTCTAAAACATTTTATTAAAATGCGATCCCTTCATGTTCATATAGCTTCAAGAATTTTGTGGTTACACGGGAGCAAGTTGTACCGCTTCCTCATGCCGGGAAGAAATTTAAACCAATGAGAAGAGAAGGAGTAAAACTGCGAAACAAAGACTAAATTAAAACGTCTCCAAGTATAAGGCGTAATAAGACACCTAAGCTGAAATTGGATCATAATGCAAAGGTAAGTAACAATGGACTAAGTAAAAAAAACATCTAAAATGTTGCTAAGCAAAAAAGAACAAATGGAATCCAAAAAGTGATGAAGGTATTAATTCTGAGAAAGACGGGGGAATAATGATGGAACTTGTATATATTGTACGGGACATTAATCAAATTGGAAGTCGGAAGCTGGCTGGATAAACTGCCAGCATTACGAAGGTTGGGGCCACGAAGCGTGCGCCGTGGTAAATGTGAATGACGGCGAGCATTACTCCTGTGATTTTTGTCTGAAAAATAGAAAAATTCTTACAAAATGTTAAATTTTATGACGGTTTAATCATTACGGTCGTACAAAAAATAGTGCTTGCTCTTCTGCTGAAAATCACTTTTACGTTCTTAGCAACTTTCAGCCGCGGGAGTAAAATAGCATTTCACGCCCACGCCCACGGCTGAAAGTTGCTAAGGACGTAACAGTGATTTTCACCAAACAGAGCTGCAAACATAATTTTTGTACGGCTATAATGATTAAACCGTCATGAAGTTTAACATTTTGTAAGAATTTTTCTAAAATTGTAAATATTATTTTTGTTGACCTTGTGTATCGACTTTTTATGCTGGTGTGAGTCCAAATAATTAAACAAACGAACAGTAGGTAGCAACTTACACGTTGTCAAAGTAATAATTACATGTGGCATAAGGTTCTCAAAAAAGTGATGTATGTCCGGTTTTTAGTGCAAGTATTTCCAAGAAATGAACTCAAATCCTATTGAAATAAAAGAAAAAGCGAATGAAATATGTCACCAGTTGTTGACGCCAGAAAAATCGGCAAAAATATATGAAAAAGCCATACGAAGGCTCTGCCAAATGGTGCTATTTAAGGCAGCTGAAATGCGTAAGTGAAAGTACCTTGCTGGTTTACTTCAATGACAAGAAAACTCAAAATATGAAGACAATCTACTCCATCTTAAAGTCTGCAATAATTATGCGCAAAAACATAGCAAGGCAAGTTAGCGAATATAGTCGCATTTTTAAAACGATCCTCAGAAGGATATATCCCGAAAAAGTCTAATGTCTTTACAAGGGAGGAAACTCAGTTTTTTTTTTTGTCACTGCTCCAGATGAAACTTATTTATCGCATATGGTTGTCCATTTCGGAATTGCAGGGGCCGGCAAGAGGGAGTAATTAAAGGTTAGTGATATTACCGATTTGCAATCAGACTCCAAGAACGTTTTCTATAGCAGACGGTGGCAAAGAAGGTCTCACTTTCTTGATAATAACAAAGATGGATAAGGCTTTGCGATCAAAAGTGATAAAAATCAACGCTTTTTCTTGTCATACAGGTGAATGTTCAACTCAATCCAGTTGAAAAAGCACTATTCGGATGCTGCCTAGTGTAGTGCCAAAGTATTTAAAGTTGTCCAACCCACGGCGCTATACAGGTTTGCGGCGCGGCGTTCATCCACAACTTTATAAGCTGACGCTGGATGGGCCTTTTTGGCTCCAAGCGTTCATCAACTGTAACTGTAGGGTACAATGAGGATTCGATTTAAAATAAAATTCAGATAGCCAGAAAATTTCCCAGAGCCACAGACGCTTCTGGTAGCTCAAATGTTATTACCGCCAATCAGACTGATGTCATTCATTGGATGGGATAATTAGAGAGAAATTCGCCTATTATAAATGTTTCCTTGTAACAATTGTAATTTCAGTATAAGGATGGATAATTAGATTTGATGTATTTGTGTTATATAAGATGTTTTTAATGGTTGTAACTTTGGTTTGAATAAAAATAAATTGGACTCGGATAAGAATAAATATTTTTTTTTATTAGGAGCTAATGGCTTCTTTCTTTGATGAATCTGTAGGCATAGTGTTAACAGTTTTTTTCTATAAATTTTTGGTACGCAGACTTTTTAGTTATTTTTTGACGCCCTAGGACGTAAAAGTGCCATTTTACGTCCGCAAGTGTATTTTGGGCCCGGTCGTACAAAAATGCTATTTTGCTTGCTTTATGAATGTATTTGATTTTTATTTCCTAAACAAAAGGCCTTACACAGCGAAGGCTAACAAGAGTACAAAGGCTCGCCTGTCTGGATATAACAGGGGCTATGAAAACGTGCCCTACAGCAGCTCTGGATACCCTACTTGAGCTCCTGCCGCTGCAGAGAAAAGGGGGCCTGGACCCGTGCGCATAGAGTCACTCAGACACAGAAACTGAAGTCAGGCAACCTGACTGGTCACCTTAAAATTCTGGAGGACATCCAGATAGAGGCGATGACCAAACCAACCCATACAATGGAAACAAAACTTAATTTTGATCGCTCCTTTGAAGTGGTAATTCAAGACCGCAATACTACAGGTATACACATGGATCAAAGAAGAAGGAGTGGGATCCGGAGTTTTCGGACCTAGGTGTCGAATCTCTGCACCTTTAGGAATCACTCTCACAATCTTTCAAACAGAACTCAATACTATCAATACAGCCAACTTTGAGTGTGCCAAAAAAGACCTAAGAGGTGCAAAGATCTATATTCTATCAGATAATCAAGCAGCCTGAAAAGTACTAACATCTAGCAGAATCAACTCCCGGTTAGTATGGGATTGACGGATGGCTGCAGTTCAACTGGCAAACAGAAACAGACTCACTTTAATGTGGGTACCAGGGCACGAGAGTGTGGAAGGCAACGAAGCCGCTGTACACGTAATGAATGAACTCAGAACTTGGGAAAAAAGGCGGAAAGAGACACATTGGGCCAACGCACCTTGGCAAAAATAGGCCAAGAGACTCAGATTTCACTCGCCTAACTACAAAAAAAGCTTCTCAAGCTACAAAAAAGGAGATAAAACTGGTCGTAGACCAGTTTTATCTCATTTTTATTGCCTCTGGTAACACCTCAAGAAAATGGGGAAAACCACTGACGAACAATGCAGATTCTGCGAAACTATGGCTGAAACGTCAGAGCACTTACTCTGCGAATATCAGGCACTGACTCGCCACCGGGGGATCTACAAAAGCTCAATCCTCGAAATATTCTGATATTCGCGAAGGAGATAGGATTTTTCGTGTAAAATGGAAGGGTATACACAAGAGATCAATTGTGGTCGACGTGTTGAAGGGCAAATCTTGCCGAGCGACCCCTCTACCTACCATACCATACCTTACCATACCAAAATGCACTAAAACAGAGTTTTTATCCACAATACCGAACATCAGTATCATGTTAGGGATTTTGAAATATTCATACAAAAATAGCGGCGAACATGTTCTGCTACTAGTTTTTATGGTTTTAATACATAGGATACATTATTTTTACGTTTTATTGGCCTTAAAAATAAATATCCTAAGTTTGCTCATAAAAATTGTTTACTTTTATTTCCCCACCAATTAGCCTTTAAAAACATCTGCACGCTCATACGGTTCTGGGCCGTGTTGGCGGTATCTAATGTGAGATAAAGATATTTTTATCAAAAAATACAAAAATATTTATTCTTATAATTAACTTAACAGGTATTAATTGAAAGAGTGGGAATCATTTTATATCAATATTCGTATTTCAGAAAGAGTTTCTATTCGCTACATTACTACGATTTTTTGCGATTTTCTACATGTTTCAATTTAACTTCGATTTTCTCGTATTTCCCGATTTCGTACGAAAAATTGTTATAAAACTTTTTTATAGCAGAGATCACAAGGTTCGTAAGATTGGTTTCTTGAAAATAGTTATGCGTTGACTTAAAGTAGATTTTTCAAACTGAAAATCAAAAAGTCATCAATTCAGCATTTTTAGTGGGATCCATGCAATTATATATGTTCTGCTCATAATGTACAGAAATTTGGTAAAATTATTCCAGTAATAATATATTAATTATGGTGACGGGTCGTGTAAAAACGCGAAATGGCGAAAAGTTTAAATTCAACTAGGCTACCCTGTATAAAGTGTATCATAATTTCCAAAGCGTCTTCCTAAAAAAAATACTTTTCGAGAAAAAAAAAATAAACACCTTAACTTTCTTTTACCTAGAAATTGATGATATTACGTTTTCCCTGAAAAGTCCATTTTCCCGATATTTAGAAAGTTTTTTTCCTAGAAATTCCCTTAGGAACTGAATGAAGTCTCAGTTCTTTCCATCCACGCGACTTTTTTGGCACTAGAACGACCCAAAGTAACCCTTTGTCGTATTTTGGTAATAGTAATAGATGTCACTTAACGGAGCTTGCACATAGTGAATAGAAAAAAAAAACATTCATAAATGCTGCCAAAACTCCCCGTTCTTCCCTAAAGTTAACTGTATATAGAGAAAAACTATTAACAAACAAATTCCAATTCTGGATGTTCTAATCAAACATTTTTTCAAAATTTGGAAATAAAAATATATAGAAAACCTACTCACACAAACATACATTTAAACTATAACTGAAATGAACCAACAAAATATGGGTCGTGAAGAGTCTATAATGATACAATTAATTGCTCTACCTAAAATTTTAACACAGAACCAGAACTAATATGAAAAAACATTGATGACATCTTTAGGCTGCAAAAGTATTTACTTCGAATATTTTATACCTTATTAAATAATGTTTTAGGTAATTTTTTTCACAACTCCCTATATATTTTATCTAAAACGTCAAATTTAATTCCCCCACAGATACTAAGTAATATAAAAAATTTAATTTTCTTAGAAATCAGAAATTAGAAAGTACATAATTTGATAAATTAATCTGGATAAACACTGAATAAATAAAAGTTATAATATCCAACAACTCAAGAAATTTAAGAAAAACGTTAACAATGCATAGAACAAGATGCGTAAAATTTAAAATTTCCTGTAAAGTGTTTAGCGCAGTACTCAATTCTTTGTAAGCCAACAAAATTAGCATAAAATGTTATTTTTAGGTAAAATCATGCGAAAGTATATGAACAACGAAATAAATCCATGTCATGACTTTTATGGATATGCCTGTGGAAACTGGAAAAAATACTTCACAATTCCTCCAGACCGCTCCTCTTATGACACTTTTGAAATAATTAGAGAAAATTTAGATCTAGTTTTGAATAATATTTTAAAAGATAAATCCGAGTTACCTGACATTCCGCCATCATTGAATAGACCACATTTAAACCAAATATTCAGAAGAAACAATGTGTGCAACTATACGATAGACGCTACATTCAAAGCTAAATATTTTTATGAATCTTGCATGAAAGTAGATATGATTTTTAAAAGAGGTAGCCAGCCACTTTGGTCTGTATTAAAGCTTCTAGGAGGATGGCCCTTATTGTTGCAGAAATGGTCGAAGAAAAATTATGACTTATTTAAACTTCTTGGAAGGTAGAGCTTTCCTACAATCATTTTTAAAGATTGCTATTAATAAATTTAAATATGGTGTAGACTTTTTTAGTGGGTACTGTCGTTTTCTGTAAAAGTGGAGATTCTAGCTTACAGTGCTTATTTTAAACTACATTTTAGTCTTTTCGTACGAAGCAATGAAGTATATAAGAATAATATATCATGAGTCTCAAGTCTTTACAACCTTGGACCAAGAAATCTACACATCGCGGCATCGTGCCAAAAATAAGCAAGTGCGGTAAAGATAATTACTACGCGTGTTGTGTATGACATTTCATCTATAACAGTGTTTTTAGGATGGCTATTAAAGTGATACTTTGAATTAGGCAACTAATCAACGTGCCCACCATTACTTTTCCCTAGAAACCACACAGGAGCCTTCAATAGTGCGTCGTGTAGCTCCTAAACTGCATAAGTTAGAAAGGTCGTTCTAATGCTAACCTAATATAAGAATATCTGCCTATTTTAGGAAATTATTTTCGAGAAATTCTAAGTATATTTTTGAGGCATATCCTGTACATAAATTCAACAGTTTTTGAAACAGGGCCGTTTGAAACTTGACATTTTTCACTCTATGACAAGCTGTTTCTACAGCCTATATAGCGTAACTTCGAGCAAAGGGGCTTACACCTTCCTAAC
>MU184964.1:15636-25710 GCA_016904865.1 Pissodes strobi | reverse complement strand
TCTGTCAATTCAATCCAATTTCCTGGTGTAACCAGCGGTACTCGAAATCCACAAAAAGTGTACTTCCGTCCAAATGGGAAGTTGATGTCAGGCGATCGATTATGAAACATTAAGATAGAAAGTGCAAACCGTTTTCCTCTAAATTAAGTCGTTTAGATTCTACTGCTTGTTATAGTGTGCAAAATGTAATTTTTTTTATTTCGAAAACATTTGAATTTGGGTGTCCATATAGCATTGTAAATTAATGCAGTCGCACTTTTTTGGGTCATTTTGTATGTTTGAAAATAATTTGCTAAAAATACGACGTCATGCACATATTAGGGTAGCACTAGAACAAAATGTTTAACTTCTGTGATATAGAAGCCCGACGCACTATTGCAGGACCCTGTATATTTCATGTTTTTAAAATTGAATATTTTTATGATTTTCTGAAAATAATTTGTTTTACATATTTTAATGTTTTATTATTAATTATTACCAACATTATAGTTGTTATTGAAATAATAACAAGCCTGATTAGTAGAAAAATCTGCTTTTTTGTGATTTAGAGTACATGCTCTTTACCGCACTAGTGTGGTAAAATAAAATGCAACATAGTTCCAAATCGAACTCTATTATTATATTCAAGGTTCATAAACCTCTAATTGACTTCAAACATACTATCGAAATAGAAAGCAGTTTTCTATACCATCTCCCTATTTGCTATTATTTAACGCTTTTTTGATGCTCAGCTTTAATACTAATAATAATATTAGGATTATCAGGCGAAAAAAATTAATTTCGCTGTTATAACACATATATACAATTGTTCACTTGTCTTTCAGTTAACTGGAAGCTTGTGAATGAGTGAGTACAAGTCTCTATCTCTCAAAAGATTTCAGCTACTATGTTTCAGATTTCCTAATTTCTTAACTGAGCAGTGAGTTTAGGACTGATCTTCCGAAGAAAAAAAATCATTTTAGCTGTGGAGATTCATATACAGTAGTTCAATTGTTCAGGTGTCATCCGGTTAAATGGAAGCTTGCGGATGAGTTTTAGTGGAAGATATTGCCAAGAATTCCCTCTCTGCAAAAGAATTTGCAACTATATTTCATATTTCTTAATACCTTGAGCTGGGCAGTGAGCATAGAGTGATCTTTCAGTTTAGCTATAGAGACTCATAGTTCACTTATCACCTAGTTAAGTTTTGGTGGAAAGCTACTTATTCTCATAAGATTTCTCCAACAATGTTTCAGATTTCTTAGCTTCGTCAATCCCTAAACAGTGCTGAGAAAAAAGTAATTTCTTTCAAAGCTCATTAAGATGGTGCTTTACGATTTAAGTTTGGACCTATAGTTTAAATAATAGTATATTATGATGTAAGTGTATAATAAGCCTTTAAAGCACGCGCCACATATTTCAAAACACGACGCGCAGCAGAGTGTTTTGTAAGTCGCAATCGCTTTAAAGGCCTCTTATACACGTATATCATACGCTATTTTTTTTTATTACGAATGCATCATAATTTCAAAAACTTTTTAAATATTAAACAGCCTTTTTTACAATTTTGCAATTTTTTTCAGTGGGCTTTAAAATGATAAAACGTTGTTAGGGATTTGTTTACGCTGCTACAAATAATTTGCATTTAAAAGGTAGATCAAATGTTCCTATAGCAATTTAGAAAAAAGTAGGTGCATCATAAACATCACTTTAAGCACGCTGCAGCGTGC
The DNA here is from genome assembly GCA_016904865.1 of Pissodes strobi. Classification (NCBI taxonomy): domain Eukaryota; kingdom Metazoa; phylum Arthropoda; class Insecta; order Coleoptera; family Curculionidae; genus Pissodes; species Pissodes strobi. The sequence goes on along the minus strand of MU184964.1, from coordinate 24,001 downwards.
GATAATCGTTGATTATGATGCGTAATAAAAACAATTTTAATGCTTTATTTATTTCAGACTTCGGCTATTGAATAACGACGTACTTATATCTCAATGGATCGGCCCCGATATGAAAAATGCAAACCAATATATTGTCCATATCGACCAAACAACTCTAGGATTGCCCACTAGAGAATACTTCTTGGACCCCAAAAACATAAAATACGTCAGAGCATATAAAATATTGATAATAGGTAAGCAACTGAATATATAGAATTTGTAGATATTATTAATTCCCGGAAATATTAATAATGAATCATATTTCTGAACTTGTAATTTATTACTATTCCCAGCCTATCTGGATTCATTTTTACGATTGGGTCGATGGTTAACAGAACTTCTCCGGTAAAGGATATCGAGTACCTATGCATAATAGTCTAGTGGAGTAAACTCACTAAGCATAAATATACACCATGTTCGCGGATTGAGTTAACAAGTAACAAAGTTTATACACTTTGGGGTCTAAAGTAGCGGTTTTAATCCCTGATTTCTGGGACTAAAGTGTCACTTTTATTCCCTAGGGATTAAATACTATATTACAGGATAATCTTTCAAATGAAGCACTGAAATATAAAACTAACAACAAGCTCACAAATTTATTTGTGAAAAACGTGTCACAAGCTTACAGTTATTCGTACTAATTAAAACCTAATTTTTATTATCCTTATTAATATTAACGTTTATGCTAACGCCACTACAGTTATTTAAATTAACAGTGGTTGAAAATTGGAGTCTGCAATATTTTAAATTAACCTATTATGTGGGAAAGTCGCCGTGGAACATGTAATTGTGTTTTGTACAACGGAACCGGACGCAACGAAAACTTCTGAGGAAGTGACGACAACAATTTGGCCAGCCACGTTTTTCTTCTGGTTTAGGGAATTTTCGACATAGCCCTCGGCAACGGCACTACTTTTCCAACCACCATGTCCTTTAAGTTGATCCAGGTTTGCTCCCGATCTGCAGGTAAAGACGCTGACGTTATTCTAAAGCAGTGCCCGGTATACAGCTTTGTATTTGGTAATTTCAGATATTCGGCAATTTTTGTTGGCAGCTGTCCAAATGTGATTTTACTGACAGGATGTGATGTTCATCGTCCGTTTCTGTACGCGAAAAAAATCTCGTATGCTGTGTAGGTGGTCTTAGAGCAATATATTTTTTCACCAATTCTACCACATCTGTTCAGTGGATCTTTTAACCACAAAGGAGCGGTCCTTGTGGTTTTTTGTGTCCTGTACAGGGTGGCTCGTTTTCGTGTCTATGTATGGGGAACTCGAAAACCGTAAGAGATACAGTGTCGGTTAAATTAAGGCAAAATTGCGCATTTAGATGCCCAACAATATGCCGTTTAGAAAGTTTCAAAATTCCGAGTATTTCCGGAGATATCCGGAAAAAACCGAAATTTTGAAAAATCGTTTAATTTTTTCCTGGGCTTATTTAAAAACGGATCTCAAATTGAATTGCAGTGCCACTTTCTCCGCTCTATCCAATGATGGTATTCAGTTTGAAATCCGACGTTTCGTCTTCAAGGAATCATCATCAACTTTCTTTTTTTAAATACGAACTTTAATTTTTTTTTATCGTTTTTCAGGTGGTATTGGCGTTATTAATATAAATATATGTTTTTATATTTTTTTTATTTTTTATTCTTTTTTTAAATTAAATATTTTGCTCTGGCGTAATTTTAAATAATTTACGGTAGATACGTACTTTTGAAATTTTTATATTCTATAAAAATATTTTATTTTGTTTTTTGTATTAAGTGGAAAATTGGAGCCCGTATTAAAAATAAAAAATAGTAAAATTATTTTTTACGAGAATATGGCCATGAACTATTCTCAAACAAGTGGCTTAGTTCAAAGATATAATATTTTCAACTTTTAACCATTTAAAAAATTTATTTAATAGAGAACATGATGAATTTATAATCATACTACGTGATACTATAGGTACTTTGATGGAATTGGAATTTTGCCTATAAATTATTATTTTTTGTTATTTATTATATGCAAAATTCCAATAGGCGTGTTTTTCCATCAAAGTATCTTCAGTATCACGCAGTATGAATGTAAATTGTTTATGTTCTCTATTAAAAAATTAATTGGTTAAAAGTTGAAAATATTTCATCTTTGCACTAAGCAACTTGTTTGAGTAATAGGCCATATTCTCGTAAAAAATAATTTTAATATATTTTTTTTAATATGGGCTCCAATTTTCATTTAATACAAAAACCAAAATAAAATGTTTTTAAAGAATATAAAAATTTCAAAAGTACCCACCTTAAATTATTTAAAATTACGCCAAAGCAAAATATATAAATTTAAAAAAAAAATAATAAAAATTAAAAAAAAATAAAATAAAAACACATGCTCATGTTAATAACGCCAATACCATCTGAAAAAGGATAAAAAAAATTAAAGTTCGTATTTAAAAAAAGAAAGTTGATGATGATCCCTTGAAGACGAAACGTCGGATTTCAAACTGGATAACATCATTGGATAGAGCGAAAAAAGTGGCAATGCAAAAGTGCAATTCAATTTGAAATCCGTTTTCAAATAAGCACAAGAAAAAAATAAAACGATTTTTCAAAATTTCGGTTTTTTCCGGATATCTCCGGAAATACTCGGAATTTTAAAACTTTCTAAACGCCATATTGTTAGGCACCTAAATGCGCAATTTTGCCTTAATTTGACCGACGCTGTATCTCTTACGGTTTTCGAATTCCCCATACATAGACACGAATTCGAGCCACCCTGTACATTTACCAGAAAAAAATATGCATGATCCAGCTACACTCATAATTAGCGTCATTTGTAATAAAATTATTGTTTATTATTAAATTTTGTAATACAAAATTGATGGTAATTAGGTACCTTATTCATTAAAGTCTTCATTTGAAGCTTTTTGTAGAGACTCTTTGATGTTATGGAAGTCCAGAATCATTGAGTTCTTCGGATTATAACCGTAATTTTTTCTTTTGCGGTAAGTTTACTGTACTTGCTAATATCGGCATTGGTCTCTAGAATCATCGTGGCTTTTATCATGGAATACTGGCTCCACAACGACGAGACCTTGAGTTTCTTGGACTTTTCAAAAAAAAATATGTCAATAACAGCTTTTCTTTTGTGAAACTATTCACGCTTCGTTTTTCACACCATTTTGTAAAGTCTGTATATTGTTTCTCATATAGATGCCAAGATTTTGGGGGTAGCAACTGACTCACAGCCTCTTCGACGGCTTTTTCAATATTCCTTTTTAAAATTTTCAGGAATGTGACACGTTTTTGACAAATAAATTTATTAGCGTCAAGGATTTTTTTTTAACTGGTCATAGCAACGTATTAAAGCACACCAAGATTTTGGATGGATTTTGGTATGTCAACAATATAAAAACCATACAACAACGTTTATGATATTTTGTACAGGGTTTTCATTTATATTTTGACACCCACCTACAGAGTTTATTAGAAAGAGAGACTTTTTATATAAAAGTTGTATGATTTTTTCTCTATTATCTTGTGAACATATGAATAAAAACAAAAGAACATCGCAAAGTTAAGAAAAATGAACATCTTCACTTTTTTTAAATGGAACAACCTGTATATTACTACATTTTTGGACTCTCCAGAAAAATTTAAACACATTTCATGTATAATATCCTATACCTATCTTTAGCTGTTTACGAAATATTGACAGTTGAAAGTCGGTAATTTTGACACTTTGGCAGGCTCTAAACTCTAAACTGCATGAAATCAAAGAAGACGGATTGCACATTCCTATCTTAGGTTTTAATAAGTTATCGAATGACAGTAACTTCGAATTTAACCCGGGGATAAAATTAACCGGAAGTTATAAACCTGAGGTTAAAGTCAAAGTTATTGTCATTCGATAGCCCATGAAAACCTAAGATAGGAATATGCAAACCGTTTTCTTTGATCTCGTGCAGTTTAGATTTTAGAGCCTGTCAAATTGTCAACATGACCGACTTTCGACTGTCAATATTTCGTAGACAGCTAAATTAGGAAATTATAAACAAAATTTGTTTAGATTTCTCTAAAGAGTCCAAAAATGTAGTCATATACAGGGTGTTCCATTTAAAACAGGTAAAGTTATTAATTTTTCTTAACTTTGCGATACTTATTTGTTTTTACTGATATATTCAAAAGATAACAGAGAAAGCCGTACATTTTTATATAAAAAGTTTTTGTCTATCTCTTTTAATAAACTCTGCAGGTGGGTGTCAAAACATAAATGAAAACCATGTATGTACATAAACCAATGGTGTTTTTTTTTCTTTCCTGTAATTATTTTTCCAAAATGCATAAAATAGCGTATACACCATAGGACTAAAGTGTTTTTTATCCCTCAGCGAATTGTAGCCCTCGCTACGCTCAGGCTACAAACTTTTCGCCTCGGATAAAAAACACTACTTTAGTCCCTAGGTATATAATATTCTATTTTATTTTTCTGAAAAAATGTACTGTGTGTAACTAACATATTATGTTTTGTAACAAAACGCCCGTCGTGAGTGTAAATTGTGTTTCGGTATTGTGAAGAAAACTGTGTTGCAATAAAAATGTCACTTAATTAAAAATTATAAATATGTTCAAAGTGAACTGACTTTATTTGTATTGTTAAATAAAAAAAAATTGTGGAATACCTATTCATAAGATTTTATAAACTAGATTTTAAGCCAACACCCCCCCCCCCCCTCCCCCCCCACCGTCTATTCTTAATGAGTGACGGTTTTTATAATATGTGAAAAATATGCATATATTTGAAAAATTTTGAGGAAATAAGATAATTCTTATGTAAGAAGTTGAAAGAAGTAGGGGTCGTCATTTTCTTGAAAACTTCTTGATCTTGTCTTGATTTCAAGACAAGAAATGATCCTTGTTTTTCAAGACAAGACAAGAAATTATTTTTCAAGATCAAGATTTCTTGGAAAGAAATCAAGAAAATCTTGAAATTTCTTGAAAACCTAGAATTATTAAAAAAAACTAATTTGTTTGCTAGTTTACTGAAAAAAAAAAACAAAGCACTGCGACATTTTTAACAGATGAATAAAAAATTAAATTATGCAAACATTTTTTTTATAATACCAAGCACTTTGCCGGATGTCCAAAGTTGAGATATACACTATGGGCCAAGTTAAATTGGAACCTTTCTTAATGCTTAATACACACCACTCAAAAGTCTTGGACCCCCAACTACTTTTCTCATAAGAGGCAATGCAAACATGTCCGCCAGAAAACAGGCATATCTAGTTTATTAAATAAGCAAACAAAGTGATTCAAAAAATAAAATGCCAAAAAAGAAACTTACTGCTGTAACCAGTGGACTATGTAGGTACAGAGTGTTAAGACTATGATGGGGATTGGAACCTTCGGCAACATGCACTAAAACGGAGTTTTATCCACAATACCGAGACAGAATTATTGCACTCGACGCGCGTTTCGCAAACCATGTTAGCATCATCAGGAGACGATTAAAACTGGTTTTAATCGTCTCCTGATGATGCTAAACGCACGTCGAGTGCAGTAATTCTATTTCGGTATTGTGGATAAAACTCCGTTTTAGAGTGTTAAGAATTTTCAGAGAAATCCTAAATTTTGAATTCACTCGGTATCAATTTTGACTTAAATTTTTGGTATTACATTATAGACAATTCATTGGCAAAGTTATCCACCCTAAGACCCTAGTCAAACTTTAGTTTCTGTTTCATACGGGGAGAGTCAAAAATGTATGTTTATCTAAAAACTCTCAACACTCTGCATATAGTCCACTGGTTACGGCAGTAGATTCACTTTGTAATACATTTGTAGTTTCATCTTATATTAGAATTTTCTTTTTTGAATCACTTTGTTTGACTATTTATAAAGTAGATATTAATGTTTTCAGGCAGACATGCTTGTATCGTGTGTTATGAGAAAAGTAGTTGGGGGTCCAAGGCTTGTGACGCTGTGTGTTTTTGGATATGTTATGACTTAAGGTATTGAGATCAAAAAGTAATTTGCAAAGCGGGTCTTCTTCAATGGCGCACAAAAAAGGGGGTATTTTTTTAAACTAATGTTTCAGGTCGTTGCAAAAATCGACCGAATGAAATGAAGATGTAAAAATATGCAAAAAAAGATTGGAAAGGTTTCGGAATATTGACCAATAAAAATCAGTCATATACAAACAAAATTGAAATTGATATTTTAATTTTGGTAAATGTCTTGTGGGCCAAATTAAATTGGATCATTTTTTTATGCTTAATGACTTTTTATTTTCAGAGGATTTTTTATCATTTTTGGATATGTTATGGCCTAAGATATTAGAATCAAAACGAACTTTGCAAAGTGGGTCTACTTCAGTGGCGTAAATTTCGCTACGTAAACAACGCATATGAAGCAACGAACTGTAAAATAATATTATCCTGGCCCTGGCCGCCTGAACCTCGATTCTACGCATAAAGCATAAATATCACATCAGTCAATCTTACCGCTACTTTTAAACGGGGGTTCCCCTTTTGTCAAGATTTCCAGAAATTTCAAGATTTCTTGAGTCAAGACAAGACACCAACTCTCAAGGAATGGTCAAGACAAGATTTTTTTTTATTTCTTGAAAATATTTCAAGACAAGAGAAGAAATTGCTTGCCAAGACAAGATTTCTTGTCTTGCCGATCTCTAGAAAGAAGTATAGATCCAAAACCTCGTAATAAGATTTTCCTTCATCAGAATGAGTTTTATGTTCACAGAAATGGTCATAAATTAGTGTTTTTTTGCACATTTTCAATAAATGCTCGCATCAGCACACACAGCACCAATCTACAATCATTTTATTCTTTAACAATCGAATTTTTCAAAAAACAATAAGCGGATTACGAAAAGGTTGGTCTTAAAATTCATATTTAATTGTTAGAAATATGACGAGACTAAGTTTTTATTTAACTTCGCTCTATTTTGTGTGTTTAACAGAATCAAAAGTGCTAATCCAGAGGTGGGGATAAGTTCCGGCGCGAAACCAAGGAAAACGCGCTATTGCTGCTTGCTGCCCGTTTTCACATTCATTAATTCTCTCTTAAGCCGTAAAAGTAAGTGGTCCGTCCCCGGGGCACTTGGTCACGTAAACTTTATCTCTATCCCCATCGGAATGATAGCGGACTCAGTCTCGATAAAGTTAAAGTCTCAGAAAACTATTCCCTCTTAATCCGCAAAGTTAAACGGTAACGGATCATGCAAATTCTCTCATTAGCTCTCGGAAGTAAGCAGTCTCTTTGACGTCTAGCCTGCATTTCCTCGTTGCTTTATAATGTATAAACCTATCTTTTTGGAGCGTTTTGCGATTCTCTATGTGTAGTTGCGCATACTCAGATATAAGACATATTTTGTTGACTTCGTAAATTAAAAGCTCCTCTAGTACACTGGTAGATTGTGATGTTTTCAAATGCGGGAAACCCTCTTCTCTCTAGTTAATAAACCTCCCAAAGCCATTGTGCAATTAATCGTTCTCGATAACTTATAGTGATCCAAATTGCATCATCTCAATTCCCTACAGGATCCAATGGTAGACTCATAACAGTTGTACAAACTAACCCAAATTAACCCTAACCAAACTAACGAAAACAATGGAACGTCACTAATATTCTGTAAATTTGATTATATTTTTTTAAATTTTATGAATGCAGAACATTTTTCTAAAATGAAGGTCTTATATTTTAAGGGTAAATATCATTTTTATATAGACTTCAAAAATTATCATAAAATATATGAAAATATAATTTCAAATTTGTATCTAATTTAATTAAATAAATAAATTATTTTATACAAATTATTGTTAAAATTGAATGTCCTTCCAACATAACATTTAATTTTAGTGAATCCTATATTCAAATTGTTATTATAATATTCAAGAGTCTATCTCCGTAATGAAGCCATTAAGCATCGTTATTTACAAGAATTTTTCTTCTAAAAATAACCTCAGCAATCATTTCCCTAAGTTTCTCAAAGTAGTTTTACATCACCCTTATAAAGTGCTGACTGACTATATCAAACAAGAGGCCATTATAATTTAGAACAGTATAGAAATTAGACTTGGGAGCACGTACACGTACGACAAAGCAACAGCTAACCTATAATTATATAGTAAGTAGCATGTAGGCGTTTGTGCCGAAAATATAAGATTATCATTTTAAAGTGTTTCTTACATTTAAATATTTACTTTAAATTTATTTTGCAAGAATGTGCTTCATTCATAACCTGTTCTATTTAATGTAACCTTTCCATTGATCCAGCCAAAAAGCTCAAAATCGAAAGCACTTATGTGACACCACAACCGTATGCTT
>MU184964.1:0-15626 GCA_016904865.1 Pissodes strobi | reverse complement strand
GTAAGTAAACTTCGAAAAATTCGCATGTTTGTAAACATATACAGTTATTAAATCAAAACCAGTGAAATCGTAAAAAAGTATGGTGTGCTAGGAGTGTGAAAATAACTTTTTCTACAGCCGCGCGCAAAATCACTAAATACTAAATTCAAATGAAATCGCAAAATCGACGAATGCCGTGGATCCTTATTTTGCGCTCTAGCGCGAACATGGAAAAGGAATTTCGCACTTTTTCCGTCTAGTGTGCTGAATGGTCATGGAAACCGAAGATAAATAAATGACAGTCGTGCGTTTGTTACAATTTATTGCTGGCACTCCTGTTCTAAATATGCCCGAAGCCCGAACATAATATGTCAAAACTGAGAGTCATATGTAAATTTCAGAATAAGTATAGAGAAAAATGTACATTTAATTTTTTAAAATGCGGCTGTAGAAAAAGTTCTGTGTGTTTTTCGAGCGCAAAGTAAGATTGCCGTTTTCGAAAGATTACTGCGCTCCGCTACGCGTCGCGCAGTAGCATTCTTTCTCAAGCGGCAATCCATTACTTTGCGCTCTAAATACACAAATAACTATTTCACCATCGAGAGAAAAGAGCTATCTTCAACACTTGTTCCACAATACACTATTGCAACCCCCTGCCTGGACTTTTAGACCTGTATGGATATATAGGGTCTGCATTATTCTGGAAGGTTTGTATATATTTTTTCATCACGAATATAGTTATTCGTCGGAATCTCGTGAAATATAACTAATCATAACTCAAAAAAAAAACTCGAGGGATTTTACCTATGGTATATTTTTGTTGGGGTGGTTAAGCAGCAGGTCAGATAAAAAAATGTAGCCAATTTGAACTGGGATCCTTTTTCCATAAGATGATTTCAGGTTTTAAATTTGCTTGTCCTTATTCAATATACATGTTATTATTTTGCATAAATCTTTTTTAATTTTCAGCGTGTACCACTAAAATTATATACTGATTGGTATAAGTGCGAATAAATGTTTATTTAAAGCTTCACCTGGATTCAGCCCCCCCTAAATCTGACAAACATCTTGTGGAAACATATATTTTAATTAGAAGGAGAATATTCTATATATCTAACAGCCTTTAAAAAACTGGTCAAGTGTTTTAAAATTTACTTTTGTACGGTCGTGTCAAAAATGCAATTTTTTTCTATCACACTTTAAATGCATAAAGTGGAACTTCTATCACTAGAACTCGTTTGATATTTCTCTGATAAGGCTACGCCCAACTTATCCATTTTACACGATTAAACCATAGCAACCACATGATCACTGACCACACTTTTCCCATCAATATTTGAAATAACCACCAAAGGTTCTCGCATAACAAATCATAACTAATTTAAATAAATGCCTTGACCACATAGAGAATAGATATTTAATTAGTATACCCAGCATATCCCTAAAAAAGTGGTAGTATTTGTTAGTTCATACACTGACTAACTCAACGAAGCGCTGCCAAACTCGTAGAGATCGCAGTCGATGCTCCGCGCAACTAGCGGTAGGCACATTCTAAAAATCCAGTCCAAGTTTGACCAAAAACCTGCTCCTCGGAGCAATAACTTCAAACTAGAACTTAAGACCTCGTGTTTTGTGATTTTCCTTTATTCAACTATGTTGCCCTACGACACCGGTAGGTATGCTATATACCACACTCGTAATCTCAAATATTAACACACAAGAAGGGGTCTTAAAGGCAAATTTTTACACATTAGAAATCTACTACAAACAATTTTAACGAGTGCTACATTAAAGAAAACCAACGGAAACCAAAATAAAATGGCATTTGTGATGGTATTTGATCACAGTTAACTTCCGTCATACAGCAACCATTAAGATAAGGTAAGATAAACTGTCCCAAAATGATACATTGCAAGTTATTCGTGGTTGTTTTCATCCAGATTTATACTCTAAAAGCTTTAATCAAACTCGATTCTTTCAGAAGAATCAAAAATTCAACTAAACTGAAGAAAGAAAAGTCTAAATTACGAAATAAACAGCGAAAAACGTTTCCACACGCTAAGATAACCAAATGAAAGCAAAGACAAACTGACTAAGAATCCATTCAAGAAAAACCAGTTTCCCCATGGGAAATATATGAAATGCACTGGAATTAGAGTCCATTACACTCATACAATATACTTATTTTATAAAATTCATGAGGCTATTTTAGTGCAAATCATAAGCAAAGAGGCTTCTAGAAACAAAATTGCAGTTCAAACTTCATTAACATCAAATATTTACTTTTAGATAAAGCAAGTGCTATGACCCACTTCTTCCCTTCCGGAGGGCACTTATACAAGAGGAATATTGTTAAAACACAGGACCAAAACATTATAACAAGACATTGATTCGAATTACTAGATCTACCCGAAATTTACTTGGAGATGTGGTTAATATACAATATAATGTGGTTATATATGATGATACTATTCGTATGAACAAGAACGATATTGTTAACATAAAGGGAAAAAACATTATATCAACCCATTGATTCGAATTACTAGATTTACCCAAAATTTACTTGGAATGTTATTTATATACAATGTAATATGGATAATATATTATGATGATATGATTTTGTTCGTATGAGGGCTTTTGTTTTTAAATTTAATTAATATCTAATTATCTTATATCAATTTTTTTTAACCAATTTTTGACGGAATGGCGAATAAAAATTAAATGAACTACAAATTAATTCAAGTTTTAAATGGTAAATGAAATTTAAATAAGAGAGCGATATATACAATTTATATAGAATGATGGATAAAAATCTTAACAGCTTAGTAATAGATGTTATTTAGCTTTAATTAGCCATTGTTGTTGCCCTTTTCGGACCGTTGTATGTGAACAAACAAATAATAATTTTAGTAAAGTAACATGATAAATTCTAGGAACAGCAAAGCTTCTAAAAACAAGCTTTAATGATATTGAGAGAGATGTAGACGATATGGTAGATTTCGAAACCATGCTTGCTGAAATAATGGCATCCACTGAAGAACGGAAAAATATATCTGATATATATCTTAAAACGGACTTATCCTCTATGACGTTGTACTTTCCGCAATACGACTGGGAATCGTATTTCAGTATAGTTTTAGGTAATATCACAGATTTTAAAGCGAATTCGAAAACCATAATTGCCCGAGTACTGAATGAATAAAAGTAGTTCTTTCTGCTTGAGCTTGCAAATTTCAGATCCACAAGCACAATTTTCAGTTGAACGTAATCTACGGAATATTATATACAGCCTTTAAATAAATATTAGGATTAGAAAATATTCCAAGATAATATAAGTACAATCTTTTTTTCAGGTACTGATGTTAGTCTCCGAACTCCTGTAGCAGTGTATTGCGTAAAATACCTACTAGAATTAGTTTATCTATTAAGTAATACTGATCATAGAATTATACAAAATTATTTGGTTTGGAGGTTTGTTCGGCATAGACTCAATAATTTAGGTAAAGGTTTAATTTTCTTGTTAGTTATTTACTGTTTTCTCAAAATTAGGTATTGGTTCTAAATTCGAGGAATTAAAAAAATCACATGCTAACTAAAAAAACGTTTTTCTCAAACTTTGACAAATGTGGTATGTTTTAAATCAAATCGTCTAAATATGGCAATGTGGCATATCAAATATTAAAGGAAAATTGGGAGAACATTAACCCTGTGTAACCCGTTATATAACAGAAAGTATGTTCTAATAATTTATATTAAGATTCTAGGTTCCTCGAGATCAAGCAGCGATTTAACTATGTTCTCTATGGAAGAGAAAAACAACCCCAAAGGTGGCAATTTTGCGTCACTCAGGTGAATACCCATATGGGCATGGCTATTGGATCACTATTTGTAAAAAGATATTTTGATGAGACGAGCAAAAATGACACAATACAAATGACGCAAGCACTTATGGCATCATTTAAGAATATTTTGAAGGCGAGTACTTGGTTAGATGCGCATACTAAGCAATATGCCCGAATGAAAATTGATAATATGGATTTGAAAATTGGCTTTCCGGACTTTGTTTTAAATAATGCAGGTATAGTGCTTTCATCGTTTCCTCATGTTATTCTTCTTCGTTTGCATGAATCCAGATACAGAACATCCCACATGGTTAAAAGGGATCTTCTATTAATTTTCTAAATAATATATTGAAAATTGAAAATACACTTGCCGACTTTCAACCAATTTCGAGAAGTTAACTAAAAGTTGCTTACAAAAATGTATTAATTAAATTATTAAATATTGACAAAGTTACATGTTATAACTGTTGAAATTTATAGTACTCAAATCTAAATTTGATAAGGACTAATAAGGAAAATAATTTGGTAATAAGTTTTTGGGGGGTTTGTTACTAAAACGTAGCGATATATTCCAAAAATTCAGCGGATTCAGTTGTCGCGGCTCGCGGTCATCTGTAAGTTTTTCGGGTACCCTATACAACTAACTTGACCCGTCTACGTGCTTTCCGTATGAGTCATCGTCGACCCAGAAGATTCCGGAGCTCTGTTATTTTCCCGATGCGTGCAGCCGTGGCATAAAATAATATTAGAGTATCCTGGCTGCATCCGGAATATTCCCGATATATTTTAGACTGGATATAAATAGCGAACAGAACGCGTGTTGAAGTTAGTTAATCATTGAGTGTTGAATTGTAAAGATCTTGTAACCACTGTCTTGTAACTGTTTGCCAGTGTAAAATATCTTTAAATTTCATTTCATATGTTGCATTTAAGGAAAAATGCTATATTTTGCGGTAATAATTATTAAAAAAGAGGTCAACACTCTTCGGTTAATTATTTCTAAATTTATTGATTCGATTTGCTGACAATAAGCTTAAAATTGCCGTATTCCTTAATGTAAATTAACTTTATTCTAAATATAGGTTAACGATATATTTGTATTAGCTTTTATAACACTTTGTGACTATATTTATTTTAGTTGATAAGCAAACTACAGTTCGTTTAGGTTTGATCAGGTCACTAAAATAGGATATTATGCTACTAGTATAACTTAGCTTGATTTATATTACTTTAACGTAGAACAGCCAGCAAACCGTTCTATATTTTTAAGAATTGTGTTAATAAAGCCTACTGTAAAGTCCCATCAGATTCGTCAAATTCATATTTTATTTTCGGTTTGAATATTTCATAACTTTTTGGGATTCCTGATTCGTTTAGTTCGATCTCCGGCTGATATTTTATAACTTTTGGGCTAATTTCAGATATTTATATATTCTCTTTCCACCCGGCATGCTGCGCTTTTTGTAGTATTCTGTTATTAGTTCCGAGTAATAGGAATGTGCTATTTCTTATAATTGCGGCTGTCGATTTAAATTCTTAAAAGTTTATCGTTTTGTTGGGGAGTATTTTCTAGCATTTCTTGAACCATTTAATTTCAATGCATTAATTATGGCTCCCGCCGTCATTTTGCCTTCATAATAAATGATGGCTCCCGCCGTCATTTTGCCTTCATAATAAATGAGAACTAAGTCGTTTATTGTCTTAAAATTATTCCTTAAATCGAATCACTCGGCATGTCTTAGCCCATTACTACTTCTTGATCTGACTTAGTTTTTTAATCTAGTAGAAGGAGAAAAGTAAATGGACGGAAACGAATCGAGAGTTCTTCTAGTTAGACCCTTCGGCGAGAAGAGAAGCTTGCTGTCTGAGTGCAGTCATAGAGACTCTACATTTAGTATTGTGATTTAATACGACCATTTTCTTTGGGAATATATTGTGTTGTTTCTGTTTGTGTTTTGACACGACCGATTTATCGGGATTTAACAGCTGTACTAGGTAAGCATTTTCTCTGGAATTATTTTCTTTCCTGGTGCTTATGAAGCACGCGAACGACGCCATGACGCTAATGATATTTTCCCTTATTTCTAGAGGCTGTCCAGGTTCGTCGTATAAGACCGAGACCGTCGACTTTCTAGCAACCCTCACACACGATCGAGGTAATTATCGCTACAGTTTTTTTGTCCAACTTAACGATTTAATTGCTTTATCTGTATTAACCTTTTTTGTGCATAGTCCGCCATTTGCTTTGCATTGCTTGGGTTATCTTATCTACTCCATTTTATCAAATCTGAATTATTATTTTCTTGTAACTTGAGTTTTGATCATATGGGGAAGTTTATATTTTCTTCTAGGGGTGACTCATACCTATCTTTTTTATATTCAAGTTGTCTGTACCTCAGTACTTCTTTTTTTGCTGATGGTTATTGAAAATTAATTGATAATTTTTGGGGGAATTTGTTTTATAAAGAGAATATATTTATGCAATATAGTTTTTTTTATTAAAGGCTTTGCCTAATACGTATCGCGTTATTGCAGGGTTCAAATATCAGGCTACCACTTTTACTACCAGGCTACCACTTCAATTAGCGGGCCATAGCCCAATTATAGGGCCACAACTTTGATTAGAGGGCCACAGTTCAATTTCCGGGCAACCTCTAGCTCCCGGCTACACTAGAGCTAATTGAATTGAAGAGTACTCTGCGGGTTCTACCCTCGGGGTCAGTGCCATAGTAGTACCAACAGGGGCCCGGCGCCGGCGGCTCCAACAGAGTTTGACGGATCTAAGTACAGAAGCATTTATCTGTATTATTTCTTTTTTTTTTTTTGATTCGTCATAATGAATTTTGCACTATAGATTGTCCCTCAAAAGAGCTAAGTTTCATTAAATCATTTATTTTTCTTGCCGATTAATAATAGTTTCTAATATTTGAATATAAATCACTCATTGACAATCGGGCTTTAAAACAGTTTCAATAACTTTATTATTTTCATTCATTTATCGAGTAATATAACCGCTCTGAATTTTCTCTCTTTATAATATAAATCAAGGATTAACAGTCTGGCTTTAAGACAGATTTGATAATTTTATTGTTTTCATTCATTTATTGGGTCCATTGATTTATTTATTGTGGCCATTCAACTTTACATATTATTGTTGCCTGTATAATTGGTGCAGCAACCAGCGCCCGCATACATATATGTAATTAACTTAGGTGTAATCAAAGTTATCACTTCGGATTGCAGTATTTAGCGCACTTAGTTGTAAGGCACCGCGTGTTAACAACAGAATTGGTATCCGTACAATCTCCCTATTGTACGCTATTTGTCAATTACGTTAATACTCATTTGACATTCCCTTGTTTTAAAAAAAATTGCAAATTTTACTGTAGTATGGTTACTGTGTTAAAAAAAAGAAAAAACTTAATAGCAAATAGATTGTTTCTTATAAATTTGTAACGCCCTAATAAGCAAAATGCTTATTCAGACGCCCATATGCCTGACTCTCTCAGTCGGATTTAATTTTTTTTAGAAAGTCGTGGGTTAGTGTTTGGTCGTTGGAAGGGCGCCACTAAATTTTTATCGTAAGAAATTTATCGGAAAGACTTTCGGTTGGAGAAATGGATAATAAAACCTAGAAAAAATACCCCGTGAAAGAGCGAAGTAAAAATATTAAATAATTAGCTAAATAAAAACATTAGAATTAAATCAAATGATAGCTATACATCAGTTATCCAATTAAACACCTGAATTACTAACAGTGGTTTATTAACACTAAACACGCACGTACAATAGTATACCGTTCATCAGTACCTTCCTGGTTCACAGTATCTTCAAGAAAATCAAACAACAAATTAAGAAGATTTAATCTTAAGTTATGCAGAGATATTTTTTTCCTAGAAAAGTCTACAGCCATGTGATAAAGAGGAAATAATTTCCTAGTAAATTTTATACTAAACAACGAGAGGAATATCTCAACTGCAATCTAATACGATTTTATTAGATGAAATAACTTATAGAAAAATTAGCTTCAAGTAATTAGAAAAAAATATGTTCTATAAAGTCTAATATTCTTTTATACTGTTCGGTACGATGCGATGGAGTAATTTTTGTAATGAAAAGTGATAGTTCTAATAGAGCCTAATATTATTTTATACTATTCTATACTATGAAATAATTTTTAGGAAGTTGAATACTAATTAATGAAAAGGAGTATTTCAAATACAACTAGTACGGTTTCACAAGAAAAAAAATCAACGATAGGTTAGCATTACCCGATAACTATTATCTAATGAATATTAAAACAAAATCACACTAGAATGAATATTCACAAATTCACACTAGGATGAAAATTCACAAAATCATCCTTTACTTACTCCCTGGGCAGTAAGTCGTGGAAAATGCTTAATTAATGGAAAAATTTCTGAAAGAGATACCCGCTTACGAAAGAAAAATTCGAGCTCGGATTAATCTGTTTTGGGCGTGAAATCAAATAGCAATTTTAAATAAATTTAAGGAAGTTCTGCCGTGGGTTTACAGGGAGATATAATTTACTTAATGCTAATGTAATATCGGTACTAATTTTACAATATAACATAAGAAATTAAAAAGTGGGAAGCGGTAAAAGATCTACGGTATATGGAGAAATATCTCCTTAAAACAACGCACTATATCGGCGAACTGAATCTCAAAATCTCTTGAAATGTTTTATCCGGAATGTACTTCCATTTTATAATTATAATTATAAAATGGCACTTCTAATAAGATAGGCTATAGTCTGTTCACTCGAGAATCATCGATAGTGGCAGCAGAAAGCCAAGAGAAAGCTCAATAAAATCGCCTTATTGAGAATAATAATTCTACTTTATAAGGATAAAATTGATCCTACCAGTTTCACTGATGACTTTGGCTTGGATAAATGAAAGACCTAGGCAAGGCACTAATTGGATAGTCGGGCTTCACACAAACTCCCAGACTTGTCCACGTTGGAGAAGACGGTTAGGCTCCTACACAGGGGACGAGGTGCTCAAAAGGTCATTGATTCCTCGGAACGATCCTTTAAATTTAAAGGGTCACCACACCACCTTTCACACGGTGTCTTACAACACAATTGACGATATTTAGTACATTTAAGCGATACTACGCTTGTAGATAAATTGCCCTCTACCAACTCGGTAATAAAACTGCCGTCTTCACGATTCGAAGGCGTCCCCTCGAAGATCGGCCTGCCCGCTACCTTCCGTAGATATTCGAAGATATTTCCTGCGCATCTTCGAGAGTAGTAAGGTTGCGAGGATCGATACCATAATTTAACAGATATATTGCGGAAAACGAAATATAATAATTAGACACATGTACAACGTTACAAATTATAGATTGTGTTTTCTTGTTAGGTTAAAATTAGGTTTGATTTCATAAGCGTGCCTCTTTTTCAGTTTAGTTGGGAAGAACTGGTGGCGCTCTAACGACCCCACTACCGGGGTCGGGCATTTGTAACACGAATCTCCGGGGCTAGGTTTACTTTTAATTAAAAATCTTTACTTTTAACTTCAAGGAGAAAAACGTGTTGCAATCTATTAGGTGTAAAGTTATACGAGTAGGGTAATTCCGGGAGAGACGCCGCGCCCGGAGAGACGCCGCAATATTAATATTTTACCAATTCATAAATAGATGGAGCAAGTGTAAGTGCAAGTACGTTAAAATATCTGGTCAAAGAACATCTGGTTTAGTTTTTACCGAGAGCGCATGGCGTGCATAGTGAAAAATATCGGCATTTTGTTTTACGGCTGCACGACGCGCTCGACAGAAACTTTTACCGCATATTTTGGGCCGCATATATTTTCTTGGGGTAAGACTATTGTTGCTTTATTTTTAATTAGTATTTAGATATTGACGAAACGTAAACACTTACAGTGAATTAGGTTACAATTTTAAAAACAGAACCCTTGAAAAAGGAGAGACACCGCAACATGTCACAGGGAGAGATGCCGCAAAAATATTTCTGTTTTTGGTGTTCGCACTAGTCTAATTGCGGCATTTGCAGTTTTAGAATGTGTCCCAGGAAGTATATCCGAAAATTATCTGGAAAATCAAGAGGCAACTGGACCGAGGAAGCGTTAGCTGAAGCTATTGAAAAAGTACAATCACAACAAATAAGTAATCCCCTCTCCCGAAAATTCTTGTGCATTTCAATAAAAGAAGCAAGCAAGATGCACAGATTTTAACATCGGAAGAAAATATCTATAAAACGCAAAATACAGAAAAGAAAAGTAAAAAAACAATTTTGAACTCGGTTTTCAACAAGAAAGAACGGTTGAAAAAAACCATTTCAACGAAGAAAGCAATACCAGTTAGAAATGACAAGAGCATAGCTTTAGATGATTTGTCGGAAAGCGACGATGATCCTTTGGTTAAAAAAGTAGAATGTGAGACAGATAAAACCTATTGCGTTGAATGTTTTGAAGGATATTTGAAAACCAAAGAGAAATCTGACTGGATACGCTGTGTTGTTTGTGATTTATGGTTACACGACACCTGTACAATCTACCCCAACGCCTGTAATGTTACTAATATTTGCGGACGAGGAGAATTAAAAAAGAAAATGAAAAAATAACGCTGCTGAATTTCTCCTTCACTATTGACGCGTTTCTCGCAGATATGGGAGAGACGCCGCATAGAAATTATTTTATTTTTATTATTATATTGCTATTTCTTGCTTTTCTAATGTACTTTTTATGTATTGAGGTAATCTGGTAGGAAAAAAACTAAAAATTAATGGTAAGGCGTCTCTCCCTCACCAATGAGGCACCTCTCCAACAGGTGTGGGAGAGTCGCCGCATTACAAGCCTTTACTGGTTCACATTTTTCTAAATGTATTTTTGTACGTTTGTAACATTTGTTCAACTTTTTTCTATCATAGATTTTTATTTTACCGTTTTCCGTCATTAAAGTCTAATACATGTTCTTATTTTCATAAATATGACTATTTTCTTAAAAGTGCGGCAACTCTCCCGGAATTACCCTAGATTAGTGTGTTCAATTGTGTACAGTGATAAAGAATAAAGAGAGTATTATTTTAAAATAGTAAAAGTTGTGATTTTGTCAGAACCCACGGAAAACCCTAACACTATATTATCTGGATCTCTTTCGTTTTTTTGGGTTTCCACACTGAAAAGTTCTTCAGTATGTATAATGATAACAATGTCCATCGGTATAGCAGCAATAACGCCTTTAACGTAACATTTAAAAATAATAAATTCCTAGTGACATCTGGTGTCACTAATCGGCAAACCCAGTAACATTTATTTGTATACATTATCAAATACAATAAGGAATCATTTTGGGTCATTATAGGGCCGAAAAAGTCGCGAGGATCGATAGAACTGAGACGACATCGACAGTCCGATAGGGAATTTCTAGGGGAAAAACTCTAAATGCTTCTGTGTTTTGAAAATATAGAAACAAACATAGCTATACAGGGTGCTATACAAATTCGTTTCTTTGTATGGGGTATCTCGAAAGTCGTAAGAGATACGAGGTCGGTTAAATTGGGGCAAAGTTGCGCAATTTAAGGGTGATTGAAACGCCGATGCCGTCGAGAAATTTAGAAAATTCCGTCTACTTCCGGAGATATCCGTAAAAAACTGAAAATCATCTATTTCATTTTTATTTTTTCCTGCCTTTGTTAAAGAGTTAAAGTAAAATAAATGTTACATTATTGTTGCCACATTTTCTCCTTTACAAGCTGGCGGTATCAAATTTTAAACCCGACGTTTCGCTTTCGGGTTAGTTTGGGTTCATCAACTTAATTTTTTTAAAGACGGACCTGGGTTTTTTATCTGATTTTTAAAAAGCCTTTGGTCTTCCAAAACCAATGATGTATCACACTTGTACGATGGTGGTAACAAAATTGTCATAAGTGAAATCGGGTCAGAAAAGATCGCCCCATATCTGTCTAACACATTATCTCTTATGGAAAAAATCTAGATTTGTTGATAAGTGCGATACATCGTTGGTTTAGGAGACCAAAGGCTTCTTAAAAATTAGATAAAAATTCCAGGTCCGTATTTAAAAAAATGAAGTTGATGAAGGGGGCCCAAAAGTGAAACGTCGGATTTAAAGTTTGATACCGCCAGTTTGTAGAGGAGAAAAAGCGGCAATGATAATGTGACATTTATTTTACTTTGTCTCTTCAAACAAAGGCAGGAAAAAATAAAAATAAAATAGATGATTTTCAGTTTTATACGGATATCTCCGGAAGTAGACGGAATTTTCTGAATTTCTCGACGGCATGTCAATCACCCTTAAATTGCGCAACTTTGCCCCCAATTTAACCGACCTCGTATGTCTTGCGGCTTTTGAGATACCCGTGCAAAGAAACGAATGTGTAGCACCCTGTATAGGGTTTTCATTGTTGAAATTAAAACTTCTTTAGCACGGGTGTGACTTGAGACTCGATGAAACGAAAAAGCGACAGTAAAAGGAGATATATAGGAAGTAGCCTGCGACAGACTGAGATAGAACACAGTTATACAGTTATTACATGTTTGTCAAGAGTAAAAAGTACTCGACTAGTACTTGGATTGTTGACCGCTTGGTTTAGTTTTATGAAGGTTTCATTTCTACCGCGTGTGAATACATGACTTTTTTAAACTTCTTTAGCATGGGTATGATTTGAAACTCGAAACGAAAAAGCGACAGTAAAAATAGATCTATTGGATGTAGCTTGCGAGAGAATGAGATAGAACACAGTTCTGCAGTTCTTACATCCTTGTCAAGAGTAAAAAGTAAAAAGTCAAGCAACGTCTGTGGAGGTTAGTGATTGGATCGCTATGGCTTGGTTTAGTTTTATGAAGGTTTCATCTACCGCTTGGACTTCACACATGAATTATTCTTTTTAATTAGAAGATTAGAAGACACTTTGGTAATGATAATGCCTTTTATACAGGATGGGCCAATTGAGCTTAAGCTCGCCGTTCCGAGTGTCTTACACGACACTACTTAATATTTTAATACTGGAAAACCTGGAGCAATCAAACTTTTTTACATTAAACATGCCCAAAAATCTCATCGATCCAATTGAATTTTTGATCTTTCTGATTTTTGGTATGAAAAATCTGCTTTAAACGTACTCATAGCTATTTTCCACAAATCAATCCCAGAAAACCTCGTGATTTCTGCTGTACAAAAAAACATTATATGACAATTTTCCGTGCACGATCGGGAAAGACGAGAAAATCAAGATTAAATTGAAACAAGCAAACAAAATCCCAAAATATTTTCAGTATTTCGGGAATTTTATGAGGGAATAGATAGTTTTGCTTTTGCTGCATCATGGGAAATTTTAAGGCATATTTTGGTGATTAAATGCAGATTCTGGTGAATTTTGTGGCAGATTTCGAGGTAGAATTTTACTTTTAGCAAATCGGAGCATATCGTTTTTTATATTAAATAAGTATATTTATTTGCCTGAAATAGCATTTAAAACGATTTGAAGCCTGGGAAATGCACAGGATCGGAAAATATGGAAATTTTTCAAGCGATAAGTAGCGATTTCTAACAATTTTGTGGGAAATTTCGGGGTATGGCAAGAAATTTCTAAATACAGACCGCAAAAAAAGCTTTGACTTATGTCGTGTGGTTTCTTTATTTTACCACTTTTGCAAGCTCAACAATAATAATCGTTCACCGCCTCTTCACCTAGCGGCTGCACATAGCGAATAGGGACATTATAAAAAATGTAAAACAAATTATTTACTTGGCAAAGTTTAATTCACTTTAAAAAGGTTAAAATTGGCTCCTTATGTATTTAATGATTTGTACATTTTTAGAGCTTTCAGCAAGATATTATGATGTAAACATTCATCCAGATTATTTTTTTGAAAACGTCTTAAACATATTAAGGCATTTAAGTAGAGCAGAACAAAAGAGGTTGGGATCTGAGGTTAATAGAACCATTTGGAGTACGTCGCCAGCTGTGGTGAACGCTTATTATAGTAGAAATAAAAATCAAATCATGTTTCCAGCAGGTATGATTTTTAACAAAATTATTAGTTTCAGGTATTCTCTGCTCTAATTCTGACGTATTGCGCCGCTATTACTCGGACGAATTACTAATCTCAAAACTAAACACGTTGTTTTCTTAACTTATTTTGTAGTCTATGTTGGGGTTTGGAACCTTCGGCAACATGCACTAAAACAGAGTTTTATCTTATCCACAATAACGAAACAGAAGAAATGTAACAACCTTATTTCTGATCAAATTAAATACAAATTATCTGTGAGTAATCCTACTATGCCGAAACTATATCGTCTTCCCAAGATTCATAAACCTGGCAAGGCAATGCGTCCCATAGTCTCTGCAATAGGATCGCTAACTTATAATATATCCAAGTGGCTAGCAAACCAATTTGAAAATCTACCTATAAAACAACAGAGTTCAGGAATACTAAATTCCTGAGATTTCATAAACAAAATTAAAGATACGATTCTTAATGAAGGTGAAATTTTAATCTCGTTTGATGTGAGCTCATTGTTCCCTGTGTACCAATCCCACATACCTTGCAATACCTTGGTGAATTACTTGAGATGAATAGTTTTGATAACGAAATCAAACAAGAATATTTAACTTTAACCAAACTTTGCATGGATCAAAATTATTTTCAATATAAAAATGACTATTACCAACAACTTTAAGACACGGCAATAGGCAACTGTTTATCGCCGTTTTTAGCTAAGCTTTTCATGAGCAAATTTGAAAATGAAATCAGCCAGGAGTTCGAATATTTTACAGGTATGTGGATGACATTTTCGCGATTTTCGACCCAAAACCCGTTAATATTGAAGATTTTGTAACCAAACTAAACAACCGTTTCCCCACCATTAAATTTACTTATGAAGTCGAGAACAATGGTCAACTACCTTTTTTGGATACTTTAGTGATAAGGAACGATAATAACACATTAGAATTTCATATTTACTGAAATAATACTGCCACTAACCGATATATTCCTAATGACTCCTTCCACTGCGACCAACATAATATGGCCAGCTTTCATTTTTTAGTACACCGTATGGTTAACTTTCCTCTTACCAGAGAAAGATTTAATAAGGAAAAGGAAATAATTAGAAATATAGCGGAAGTTAATGGTTTCAATACTAACTTAATAAATAGACTAATTAATAGGCATTTGTTTAGAAAGACCATTCGTGATTCCACTTGTTTCGTTAATCAGGATGAAAATACAAAATATGTTTCGATACCGTATAATCCTCAGTATACTAGAGGGCTCCAAAAAGTGTTTAAGGAAGTAGGTTTAAAATTAGTATACCAGACTCAGTTTAACATTAACTAGTGTCAAAGGACAAAATTGAAATGTTCGAAAGAAGTGGAATATATGAAATTGGATGTATGGATTGTAACCAAAAATATGTTGGGCAAACTAGATGATCTATATAAACGAGATTCAAAGAACATTTAGCTCATTTAAAGTATGGTAGAACTGAAAAATCAAGTGTGCCCGAGGATGCTTTTGATAATAATCATAGAATAACAATAAAAAATTTAAAATTAATTCATAATATAACTGATAGGATATTATTAGACGCATATGAAAGTATGGAAATTATTAAATGTAAGAATAGTTTAAATAGAGATAGAGAGCCTATTCCGTATAGTTCATTGTATTGGTTAATCCAGCGTGACTAGTGGGATTCCAGGATTGGTTCTTTTTTAGTTTCGCTTGACTAAGCAAACAGTACGTAGTATAAAAGGGAGTTAGGTAGATTTTAATTTTAGTCTTAATCATC